>JAJJWW010015957.1:0-178885 GCA_023531295.1 Papaver armeniacum | reverse complement strand
AAACCATGAACTAGCCTATAAATATCGATCGACGCCGGCCTCATGCGGATCCACCACTTTGAAAAGTGAAACTGCGGATCCCCCGAATCGATAGCGGGTCGGAGACGTGAGGACGCCTCTCAGGATGATTAACCAATGCAGCATCATTACCATCTACTCGAGCGAATTTTACGGACCCCGTCGCCAAGGACCACGCGCCTCCCATCTTCGATATTAGAACCTTCATGCTTACCAGTGCCCTTACGCTTATGACCCATATCCTAAAAGCGGCATGCGAACAATGAAATAACAATAAAACAAGGCAAGTACCAATAATAAAAGTCGAGTAAAGGCGACACTAACAAGAGCGGCGGAGAATTATAAGGCTTTTGATGAGACGCGAGAAGATCGGAGAAGAAGACTCGAGTCACTTGTAGAACCTATAAGACAACGAACAAATAGCATCACGCAGAGGAGCTCGAATTTATTAAAAAAAAGAGAGAGATGAAAGGGAGAGAAGGAGGACAAGAAAACCAAAGGTGTCATTGAATAAAAAGCACATGTCAACGAGTATTCACCTTGAGAATGATCCGTTTGAGGTGCCACGTTAGCAAGGACCCACCAGGAATCGACCGATTCGACCCAGACGGACTCAACGAATACAACACGTCACTAGGGGACTCCAAAGCTTGGCCTTTAATACGAAGGGTCTCCGCCCGCAAGGGGTGGACAGATGATATGTGAAGGCGCGGAGACACCCAACCAGCCCCTTTAGACAATTTAACGCCAAGATTCTGCACAAGATCCACAGAGGAAGGGGTTGGGCTACCACCGGTACCGCGCTGAGATTGTGAGGACTATTGGGCCGAGCCTGTACAGGACGCGTAGGTAAGACATCAGTGGAAGAGCATGGACGAGGAATAGCTAGTTTAGTCGCTTCCCGTCTGGCCATCTTAGCAAGACTTTTCTCAGACCAGTCACTCATAGGCATGTTGAGGTACTCCTCCATCAAATAAGAAGGCGCCTTCCACCCCACTGGATTGGCCAAAGGAGCCTCCTGAGACTACAAGATTCACCCTTCCC
The DNA here is from genome assembly GCA_023531295.1 of Papaver armeniacum. NCBI lineage: Eukaryota > Viridiplantae > Streptophyta > Magnoliopsida > Ranunculales > Papaveraceae > Papaver > Papaver armeniacum. The sequence goes on along the minus strand of JAJJWW010015957.1, from coordinate 177,823 downwards.
TTTTTAAAAAAAAATATGATAGAACGACGACAATAATGGAAAGACATAAACAAGAAAACTACCTGAGGCGCGGGTGAACTAGCAGAAGGATTAGAGATCTGGAGTCTGGGAGGCTTCCGATTAGAAGGGGTCTTTGTCCCTTTCTTCTTCCGTATAGGTTCATGACCCGCAGGGGGATCCCAGGATGTTATCAGAGGGTCTAATGGGCGACCCTTCATAGCCGAATTAAGACCATTTTCGTTGGCTACCACCTCATCAAGCTTAATTCTGCCAGACGCGTGTAAAATCTGGAGATCCTTAAAAGACAAGTCGGAGGGGGAGACAGATCACGAAGAAGAAAATTAAGAGCTCGACGACGGATGTGGAACTGATATTCATGAGCCATCTCGGTGACCGCCAAAGGTCGCCCAGGTACGGGCTGTTGGAAAGAAAAGCTAATCCCTCGATCGATTAGGCATGTTTGTCCCTTGAAGACAAAATGATCGAAACTAGCAACAATATATGCATCTTCAGAACCACTCCAAGGCGGGAACCTAGCGGAGCACCTTGGTCAAACCAACATGGCGAGCTACACGATCGATTATAAGACATATCGATGAACTTACCGGATAAAAACCTGGTAGATAAACCAGTAGCACCGCCATCACCGAATCAAAGTCAGACGCTGGCAAGGGAAGTGTCGAATCTAATTGTGTACCCTCCAACGGCGAGGTAAAGTCGTAATGCCCGGGCCCCGAGCGATCATCATGATAATAAAAAGGTTTGAAATGCCGTGCCACATCCATAAAATTAGCTATATCCCCCTTTGGAACTTTCCCCTTACCATTCCAAAGAGCCATCCACCACGGGTAACGATAGACAACATCGACCCTACGAACGGTGCCATCATCCTTCTTAGCATCCTCCTCACGATGAACCCGCCAAGACATGAGGATCGGGAGCATACTCGGGAAGTCGTTCCCAGGACCACGCTTGCATAAAAGAAGCGGGAATATATGTTTTAACCTTATGAGTTGCATTGACTATGCGAACGTCATGGAAAAAATAGGTCCAAATAACGGTAGAGACCGCCCAAGAACATCGGCGCGAGAGGGAAAGAGTAAACACGAGATAACAACACAACCATCGGCACGAGCTCGCTCTTCATGGTGTCCTGGGACTATACTCAAACACGTCGTGACATAGCCAAAATAAAATATAAGCCGCTAGCTCGACACAAGGCCACTTCTATTTTCTACGAGGGGCATAATCTTTCCATCCACCACCTGCGGAGCCCAATACTTAATCCAAATAGGAAAATAAGCACGTCTATGACATTTAATGACCCATTCAGGACTTGTTCGCGCCGAAGGAACCACGCTCCATGGATTGCCTCATAGGCGGGGGTAGAGCCGGGCAAGCAATCGCTCTCCCCGGGTGGCAAGGAAGATTTCTTACCCTAAGTACTTTAGCTTTACCTTTAGCAGATGTCGATAGCTTTCCCTTCTTACTAGCACTCTTGGCCTTCTTTTCATTCTCGCTTTCCGGTAGTTGGTCCTTCCTCACCGGCTCGCTTTACTATCCAATGAGATATGCCCATAACTCCATATTATCGTCATTTAAAGCTTTGAAAACAACTACTTCATAATATGAATGACTACCATGGATAGGTAACCCATGTAAGAGCTACGACGTCCTCCAAAACTATGGTAGCCCCACCCCATACAACGAATAAAGTATGAACAGGGAGATGCCCAACGGAAAATAGTCGCGTCATATCACGTCTACACCAAATCACCTCCCGTTTGAGAGACAACATTATGGCCTCCTCAATGCCCGCTGACGAATGGCGACTACGTGGTCTGGATTGGAGCGAATGTAAGACGTCCAGTGCGGCCACACGACAGGAGTAACAAATGAAGAAAGAATCTCAATAACCAAGAAGGTCGTAATCGCCACGGTGAATAGCCATCCACGGAACCTTTTTAAAAGAGAAGATGTCTAGGTATCTACTTCGGGATACATGAGCCATCCGGGGCAGAAGGATAGGCTAACACAGGAGGATTGAGTAGGCGCGAGACAAGAACGTCATCCATGGGAAGGACGCATTGACCACCACAGAGACCTCTCAGCTTTAGTGCACACTTCAGGTCAGGGCTGCTCGTGATGTCAGAGATTATATACGCTTCACCATCTACTGAAGCGATATATGCAACTTTGCCCGATTTGCATATTTTGTCTCTTCTGAGCCAACGCTCATCGATCCTCGGACCTTTCTTCTTCCTCCTCCATGGATGAACTGCTTCAGTGGAATTGATAGACATGGCGCATATATGATATGTCCCGAATGAGATAGGATGAAGTAATCGGATAAAAGTTGAAGAAAATAAATAATCTAAAGGGCATATATATAGGTTACGTGGAGACTCGGACGTGGCAGTTATGAGAAGAGAAGAGAAACTGAAAAGTTTTCTTGCACGTAGTGGAAAGCCAACCGTCGCCTAGGGATGTGGGGCTAAAAGAACCACTTCCAGTCGAAGAAGGGGAAGGTCATATGGGAAACAAATTGACTATTGGGTCAATTGTCAAATGACCCGATAGTCAAGGGACTAATGTTGACACATGAAAAATATCACCCCTTAACAGGTCTAGGGAGCCCCTAAGAGGGTGCCAAGCCCAACACGAATAAAGGGGGAGTTGGGAACTAAAGCCCAAGTCCACTAAGGAGTATCCATGAAAAGGAAAGGACAAGGAAGGAATTAAGGGAAAAGGAGGAGTTTGTATTAGAGAAGGAGTGGCATTTGTGGTAATTAAGGAAGTTTAGGACATGTGGCATGATGTCATAAAAGGAAGGGATTTAGGAAAAGTCTATAAAAGAAGGTACATAGTACAATAGAAAGCCACTCTCTCTCATACCATTCCTAGAAAGTGTAACCATTTGGTGTGGCTAGGACGGGTAGAACCAAAATCATATTCACCCCTCAACATCAAGAACCAAAGATGAACTTGGTTAAAACAAAAGCTTACCAACACATATTTCGAGAAATATGTAAGCGAGTTAAACTCAGCTCGAAACATCAAATGTGTGTAATATAAAGTCTATATAGCTATACGACATAGTCTCAATAGGAGATCGAAAGAAATAAACTTCTTTGTGATAGATGAGTTCAAGTCTCCACATACCTTTTGTTGATGAAGTTCTTCCAAGCTAGCCTCAGTAGATCTTCGTCTTCAATTGATGAACATCGTGAAGTCTAAATCTCAACTACACATTATATCCTAGTCCGAGACATAGCTATAAGTACACTAGAAATCAAGACTTATAGTTTTGATAACTAAACTTGACAAACAAGCTTGAGATAGCAATACTTGCGAGTTTGACCGAGTAGTGCTCTAACATTATCAAAGGATCATAAGGTGATATGATTAAAACTCATGTGTGAAAAGTCACAATAATGTTGATATCAATTTTTGTTTACATAAGTTGTGATTAGCATAACATATGAGTTTTGGGTATAAACTTTTGTTATTGGCACGCATTTGTTAAAATCGATTCAACCTTTCTCTGGTAAAGGTTGCTCTTGTTGTTGTTCTTTTGTTCTTGCGAGAGGATGAAAACAAACATGGGAGAGTTCTTATTGAACTTGTGCTTAAATGATATATCTTTCTGGGGAAAAGTGGCTGCGGAAATCAGGGTAACGATTCTTATTGTTAGTTAATCGTTTTTCCTATTTAAGAAAAGTTTGATTTTATTGTATATATTTTGCTTTTGCTTAACCAAAATTCGGCACAATTGATATTTTCCATTATGATATATGGATTGAGTATTGTGATTCAATTGTTTGCGGTTAAGAAAAATTGTGTCAATTCTATTGACTTATTGATTTAGTATCTACTTTATTGTTTGGTATCAATTATTTTTGCTTAAACGAAATTGATTGTGCAATTGTTGTGTCTCCCAATCAAATTTGTTCCTTTACTGTTTGGAAATAGGAAAACCGAATACAATCATTGTTTGACATTTAGTTGGATTTTGGAAAACCGAAATTAGGTACTTTAATGAGAATATCTTGACAATATTTTCGGTTTTGGAATTTTATTGTTGCCCAAACAACCTTGGTGTATAAATACTTGAGTTTGTATTTCTTGCAAACCATCCTAAGTAGGGGTGTTCATGGTCGGTTTTGGTTCGGTTTCAAGCCAAACCAAAACCGAAACCAATACTATCGGTTTCTAAAAATTGAAACCAAACCAATCCATTAACCATTGGTTAGGTTTTCAAATGGTTCCGCCCGTTTCGGTTTTTCCCGGTGGTTTTGGTTAACCAATAATTATGTCAAATCAAAAAAAAATTTACACTAATTTACAGAAAAAAATAGTATTGGTTTACAAAAATTTACGACAAAAAATAAATAAAAAGAATATCAAGAGTAGTTAAAGCTTACTCTAAATCTAGAGATCAAAATAAGATTTAACTAATGGCAGTGACATCTCTAATGAAAATTTAATCAATGATTTTTTTTTTTATCAATATTCGGTTAACCATTGGATATTGGTTCGGTTTCTCTATCATACCAAAACCAAACCATAAATCTCGGTTTTCATCTTTTCTAAACCAAAACCAACCATTAGTTAATGGTTCGGTTCGGTTTCCCCCTAATCGGTTTGGTTTGGTTCGGTTTCTCGGTTAACCAGTAACCATGAACACCCCTAATCCTAAGAGCCAAGCAAACTTCATTCTTGTTGTTTTTGGTGGAGTCGTCTATCTGGAGAGGAAAGTACCCTAATTAGGTGAAATCTCTTACGACCGCTCGTTTAAAGATTTTTATGGGATCAAGAAGCTCAACGAGTACCGTTGGTGGGAAAATAAATAATTGCATGGTTATTATAGTTTTCGATTATTGATTTGATTGACTAAGGTTGTTGAAACTTTGATTATACCTAGTTTGATTATTCTTGAGAGCCTTATCTTCTGACATAAGAACCACTCAAACTAGATCAAAGTATCGACGGGATCGTTAGAACTATTCGTAGATATAAAGATATCTTGTAATAATCCATTGTTAACAGACCCTGTTATGTGTGTGATTAATCACAAGAGGCTTCAAGTTTGTGTTGTGCAAGTTATTGAGAAGGCAATTGAAGATTTGAAGACAAAGAAGATTTTCTTATTAGTTCTCGTATCTTGTGAATTTGTGCACACATCTTGATCGGTTGAGATCCGACTTAGATTATATTTATCAAATCAGAAAGTCATATTGATCGACAACTATCTTTTGGTGGTATTTTTTAATATTCGAATCCGAATCTAAGTTACTAATTCAGATTGATCTTACCTGACAAATGCGTTTATTAGTTTAAACGGAAGAGCCTTTGTCGACTACTCAACATATCTTTTATAGTAAAGATAATTGAAGTGGTTAGCAAACAAATTTGTTTCTTTACTGCTTGTAATACGATCTAAAGGATGTTGAGTACATAAAGACTTTACTGGGTAAAGCAACTTGAGATAGTGAATTCTGTTTTGAGATTCATGTGTGTGACCAAAAGGTCGAAGACGCAGGGATACCGAGGAAACTAAGTAGCTAGGGGTAGTCTACTTGGTATCAACTATACAAAGCTGGTATTAGATTTTGTATAACGGCTTTCTGAGAGTATTCAAAACTGGACTGGGTCCCGGGGTTTTTCTGCATTTGCGGTTTCCTCGTTAACAAAATCTTGTGTGTGTTTTTCCGCATTATAATTGTTTTATTATAATTAAGTAAATAATACTATTGTGCGTTAATCCGAATTATTTGACATTGATCATAATAGTCAATTGGTTTTATTACCGTAACTATTGTCAAGTAAATATCTTGTTGTCGTATTGTCTCGACCTCCTCCATAGACAATCACACAAGTTATATGACTTATAAGTTGATATTTAAAAGATTGTTGTGTATTTGGGTACCCTCGTCTTTTTAATCATCACTAGGATGAAGAAAGAATCACGAAAAAGGTGAAGAAAAGAATCACCATAGAGGTGAAGGAAAATCACCACAAATGTGAAGAATAATACTAACAACATAACTAACCTAAATAAAGATACCTTGATCTGACCTGCAGATCTGAAAAATTCATATCAAACTGGCCAGATCAGGGAAGAGAGAAAATAAGTTTTGAACTCACATAAACCGATTAAATAAAAAATATTATTACATACAACACAATCATTTAGAAAATAAGTTTGGTCTAAATCTTAATCAATAGAAAGTGAAACTACAATAAAAACTTTATAAACAAATAACCTTTAGACCCAATATATTTTATTAATTTAGTGAAATATTAGGTACAAATTATTAGATACAAATTGCTTAATACGTATTATTAGTTCTAAGATAAACATACTAAATTTGTTAGTTGAGAAATACTTATAAACCATTACGGAGAAGAATCGTGCAACAAAAACTCAAGGCCAAGGAGGTTAATGTTAAGCTTGCGGAGGATAACACTCCACAATGTCGAAGTTTATGGAGGAATGCTACTAGGATGATCCTAGAGTTGCAGCAGTTTATCAGGTTCAAAATAAAGAATAGAAAAGGTATTAGCATCTGGCATGACAAGTGGTTGTAAAATGGTTGTTTGAAAGATTTGTTTCCCGCTGCTTATAAAGCTAGTAAAGATATATATCCTTCAATTTCAGACATGATTAGACAAGGATGTTGGTTTGGGGATTTTAAGAAACAGCTTAATGATGTGATTTTTATGTTGTTGTAGAAAGTGGTAGTAAAGATTCGTTCAACTCGGGCTTGTAAAGATTTAATTTAAGAAAATACTAAAAACAAAGAAAATATATACACAAGTTTGTCACGAAATATCGAGAGAACTGGGACTTGGATTCCACCATAAAATTCATTCATGCGATTCATATATTTATTCTAGACAATTATAGCTCAAATAATAATAAAATATTGACTCTATGTTTTTGCCAAGGTAGATTTTGAAAAGCAACGATTGTATATCTAAAGCATGGGATATCAAAAGACTTAACCTAAGTATAACCCATCAATTGAAATCACAACCATTCAATAAAAACCATAAAACAATTAACAATCCGTGCAAAAAGTCATGAAAGAATTAAATATAATTACCACACGCATGAAATATGGCTTCCTCCGTTATCCCAGTGTTGGGGTTTAGCTCCTCATACTCTCAAAACACACCCAAAAGATAGAAACATGGCTCAAAAAGGTGTTTTTATTGAGAAATATATGAAAACAGAGTTTCGTAACTGCCTGATGTTACAGAGTTCTTATTCGATTTATAAAATTTGTTGAACAACGATACTTTATGAATGTTGTCGTTGTATTTAAGACTGCTTCTGCGACAGACTTTGAAGGTCTGTTCTTCGTCTTCTTCTTCTCCTCCACCTGCTGCTGCTGCAGCTCTGCAATTCGACTCTGCCACCTTCCTAATCCTCCGTATCGACCCCCAAATACTCGACAACCCTTCTGTGACTTCATCCAAGCCTATTTATACATATCACAGGCTGTTAAATCCCGAGAAATCTTCATATATCTTTCACCTAAGTCACGGCTTCTTCTCTTTTATTCTTCTCACGCGTCTCGTGTTTGATGAGAACTTTCCAAACTCTGTCAAGATACGACCGAAACAAATCCTCCGAATATCTTCAAGTCGGCAAGGAGGATTTCCTCCCTGTTTTATCACGGAACTTCCATAAATAATCTCACCAGATATCCGAGACCACCACATACCCTGTTTAGCTTGATCTCGATAATTCAGCCCAGTTTAGTTCGTTACATCACACATACTATCCCTGTTTAGTTGTAGCGAACCCATGTAAATAAAATTCCACGAATAAATCTCGACCAGAATCATCAAACAAACCCGATCCAACATCTCAGCAATCCCGTGAACTCCACACCTGTGACTTCTTCTTCCGGCTTATCCAGCCCAACTCAGTTGATCCAATCACACATACCATCCTGTTAGGTCAGTATCGAGTCCATCCCAACATTTTTTAGCGATTGAATCTCCTTCCAAAACATTGAAAATCAAAACCCTAAATTGTTCTCGCGAAAGATATTTCCCGCCAATTTTGAAATTTCAAAATGTAGGAGATGACCTCCCCCTATCCGACAGTGGAGTACCAATAGTAGTTGCCCTGTGAGGTTACCCCTTATCATCTGGGTGCCCCTTATCCATTTGAGGTGTCCGAATAGCACGCGTCCTCCGGGTGCGCAAATTCCACTTTTTGAGCCAATTTCTCCGCACAAGTGTATTTCTCCAAAAACACCTACAATGACACAAAAAGCCATAATAAATACAAAATCGAGCACTAACAAAATATACAATTGAGATTAAATCAGACACAAAAATGTGTCTATCGAATACCCCCAAACTTACTATTTGCTCGTCCTCGAGAAAATCAAATCTAGAAAATAAAATCCTAACTCACTATCGCGAGGCATCGTCGATTGCATTTAGCGTATGCAATAAGCCTTTAAACCCCTAGGTGGCCCTAGTGGCCGAGTTATAGTCTCGGGAGGGTTTACCAGAGGTGTGTACCCACAAAACCTTTACACTCCAGACCCTAACTATCTACGCAGAACCTTGGAAGGCACTAAAGAATCTCCTTGGTTGGCATACTTATTGATTCCGGGAGGAAGTACCACGATGCGAAATTCCAATTCTTTGTACACGTTTGCACTCAAGCATACTAAAATTCATATAAAGTGACGAGCTCTACTCCAGATAGTCGCACTATGGACATCAATATCCAGAGTCAAAACTAATCACATGGATAGATCAAGAAGATGGATATAGAGGAAAAACATAGATGGTTTTGATGTTTACTAAGTGAACGATGTTTCCCATATCATCAAGGCCTCACTTGAAATGAACCTATCCTAATGGTGAGATATTTGAGTGCGGACTAATATCAACACACTGGGCATATACAAGGGAACCCCGTGGTCGATAAACCTAACTCTAGGTCAACACACTTTGGCATATACAAGGGTTCCGGTGGTCGACTTTATTGAATTTATTCGGTTGGTCTGATGGTCTGGTCTCACTTTTTCTTTCTTTCCTTTCTTTCTTTTCTTTTTTTTTTTTTTTGGTATCTCAATCACTCTAATTCACCCTAGCATTTGTAACAACTTGATTCGTGGGCCCCACCTAATCACTTAGAGAAACAAAGTTTAAAAATAAAAAAAAATAAAAATAGAAGGGAAAAGGACTCAACAAGATATGGTGAAACTATCATGTTATTTCTAACACACGAGCTCGTGCTTTTATGAATAGACTCTTTAGATGTTGCCATCTAATCAGATTGGTTCCTCAACTCCTACAACCAAAATGCTTCCATCCACTTAGATTGGTTAGTGCCATCCTTAATAAGCATAAATTTCTAGGCTCGGAGTTTATTTATTACAACTACAAAGTTTCTCCCATACCCCCAAACTTAAATCTAACATTGTCCTCAATGTTCTAAAGATAAAATTAAAAGCATGAGCAAGGAGAAACTGTTACCATTTGAAGTAAAAGAGTTAAGGAAAGATATTACCGTGTTGCATGAGTATTGGGTTACCTCCCAAGAAGTGCTAAGTTTAACGTCTTGACCAGGACTAAGAAAGGATTAGTCACCTCATAGAATCATAAAGTAATAGCCGAAATATCTGGGTCATCAAAACCAAATAGAGCTATCACAAGTAAAAGGAATCTGCAACGTGCCAAGAAAATGAACAAATAGAGCACACCCTTGTCTAGTTTCTGTTTAAGACAACTACATCTAGATGTGGTTCGGAGTTCGGGTTCTATAATCAGGTCCAAATAAAATATTTTCATGGGTTGGATTTCCTCGAGGCTAAGATCCGATTTAGGTATTAGAGTCTGAAAATACTCAAGTAAAAACTTAGAAGCACATAATAATAACCTAAATAATCTGTGGATCCTTAAAGTCAATCGGGTTTGACTCACACAATTGACCACGATGAAACTGGCGGTCAATCTTAAGCAAATGTGTCGTTTCTATTCTCCTAAAATAATTAGGTTTGGTCCCAGAACTTAATAACTGACACATTTTAAACTCATACATTCCCACAATTGGTTGAAAAATATTTGGTGGGAAAACAAAGTCAACACAGGTATCATAGATCCGGATAAACCACATCAACCGAGAGGATGGGTTTCTAATAACTTAACTTCCTTATGGACATCACTAGGTTCGGAAAACGTGTATGAAGATAATCTTGTAAAATGGTTGAGGCACAAATGTCAAGTCCCAAGTGAGGGACCTTTCTAAGAGTTAAGGCACATGGAGAATGATAATCACCCCCAAACTTAGAGTTTTCAGGTGTCTCTAGAAAGACTAGTCACAACTTCCTAATTTCAAGGTCATCGATTCTGAAAATGGTCAATTGATTCTTCTAAGTTATAATCGGGTTCATCCTCACTCATCTCTACGAGTTCGAGTTCTTTATCTAAGACTAATGTTTCTAAATCTCTAGACTCTAAAACAATATTCTCGAGAATAAACTCGTTCCTCTAAACCATCATCGGCTTCGTAATCATAAGGAAATACTACATCGTCTAAAACGGTGGTATCTCTAGTCAAATCCTCATCCTTTTGAATAGGTGAATAATTATTAAAATTATTTGGATTTGAACTAGAAATAATATTATCATTGTAAAGCTCAATTGGAGTAACAAATCCTGATCACTATGCCTATTTATTTCAAATTCTTCATTAGCACTATCCTCATCATAATCATCATTATAATAACATGGAAATGATCGAACCTCATCTAAAGTAGTGTTACCAATTCTAACCTCGTCATCTTGATTATGCAAATAACTATCCTCATTTTCAAGGGTATTATTGGAAACACTATGTTGGAAATTAAGATTATTTCGAGCCAATTTTTCTACTATCCTATTTGTACTCTCAGTATATTGTTTAAGAGTTTCTTCTAAAGACATCTTTGTTGACTGCTAAATGCGGAAGAATGTTACGCGTTTCTTTCACAAATAAGGTATAACTCTTGAGAGCCTCTTCTAGAGAAATAGAGGGATTGTTTTGCTCGTATGACCCGTGCGTGTATGGATAGTAATTGGGCTCATCATGGTATGATCCATAACCTTGAAAAGGCTGATGTTCCCAACCACTATTCACACTATGGTCAAAGTAGTAACGTCCATTTTGAAACTCGATCGGATATTCGTTGTATTGGCTATTGTAATACCGGTTCGACATTCTATTGCAGGGTGTGAGTTGTCATACAAATAAAACCCACTAACAGGGATTCGTGGGTGGATAGAGTCTTACCTCCGTGCCGGACGGGCGATGAACCGTTGGAGTCGACTCGGGCCACCAAACTCCGATGTCGGTGTACGAACCCGAGGCCGAGACAGTATCGTAACTTGTCGTCCTTCCTCGCAAAGCAGTTTATATTTAATTTTTAACCCTTCCTTAGGGTTTTAAAATAATGTCAGTCAAAAAGTGTCCAAAAATAAAAATGTCCAAAAAGGAAAAGAAAATTTACAAAAATAAAACCCTATTTACTGATTTCTAAAAAGAAATAAAACAAAATAACTATATACAAAATCTTCTTCTTCACTCCTTTGATTCCTCTTTTCTTTCCTTCTTTGGCGATGCTTTCCTTTTAAAGCACTTTTTCTTTCCTTGTAGCTTTGCTCCAAATCAAAAGAATCAAAAAATACCAAAGGCGTAAAAAAGAACAAAAAAAAAATAAAAATAATAATAATAATAATAATAAAAATAAACCTAAAACAAATCTAAATACAAGTCCGCGTCGGCGGCGCCAAAAATTGATGTGATTTTTATGTTGTTGTAGAAAGTGGTAGTAAAGATTCGTTCAACTCGGACTTGTAAAGATTTAATTTAAGAAAATACTAAAAACAAAGAAAATATATACACAAGTTTGTCACGAAATATCGAGAGAACTGGGACTTCGGATTCCACCATAAAATTCATTCATGCGATTCATATATTTATTCTAGACAATTATAGCTCAAATAATAATAAAATATTGACTCTATGTTTTGCCAAGGTAGATTTTTGAAAAGCAACGATTGTATATCTAAAGCATGGGATATCAAAAGACTTAACCTAAGTATAACCCATCAATTGAAATCACAACCATTCAATAAAAACCATAAAACAATTAACAATCCGTGCAAAAGTCATGAAAGAATTAAATATAATTACCACACGCATGAAATATGGCTTCCTCCGTTATCCCAGTGTTGGGGTTTAGCTCCTCATGCTCAAAACACACCCAAAAGATAGAAACATGGCTCAAAAAGGTGTTTTTATTGAGAAATATATGAAAACGAGTTTCGCAACGCTTTGCCACGTGTTACGAGAGGTTCTTTTGTTACGATTTATAAGACTTACGAACAACGATACTTTATGAATGCTGTCGTTGTATTTAAGACTGCTTCTGCGACAGACTTTGAAGGTCTGTTCTTCGTCTTCTTCTTCTCCTCCACGTGCTGCTGCTGCAGCTCTGCAATTCGACTCTGCCACCTTCCTAATCCTCCGTATCGACCCCCAATACTAACAACCCCTCCGTGACTTCATCCAAGCCTATTTATACATATCACAAATGAAAATCTTCTTCATATATCTTTCACCGAAGTCACGGCTTCTTCTCTTTTTATTCTTCTCACGCGTCTACTGTGTTTGATGAGAACTTTCCAAACTCTGTCAAGATACGACCAAAACAAATCCTCCAGAATATCTTCCAGTCGGCAAGGAGGATTTCCTCCTGTTTTATTACGGAACTTCCATAAATAATCTCACCGGATATCCGAGACCACCACATACCCTGTTTAGCTTGATCTCGATAATTCAGCATGATTTAGTTCGTTACATCACACATACTATCCCTGTTTAGTTGTAGCAAACCCATGTAAATAAAATTCCACGAATAAATCTCGACCAGAATCATCAAACAAACCCGATCCAACATCTCAGCAATCCCGTGAACTCCACACCTGTGACTTCTTCTTCCGGCTTATCCAGCCCAACTCAGTTGATCCAATCACACATACCATCCCTGTTAGGCTGTATCAGGTCCATCCCAACATTTTTTAGTGATTGAATCTCCTTCCAAAACACTGAAAAATCAAAACCCTAAATTGTTCTCGCTGCAAAGATATTTCCCGCCAATTTTGAAATTTCAAAATGTAGGAGATGACCTCCCCCTATCCGACAGTGGAGTACCAATAGTAGTTTCCCTGTGAGGTTACCCCTTATCATCTGGGTGCCCCTTATCCATTTGAGGTGTCCGAATAGCACGCGTCCTCCGGGTGCGCAAATTCCACTTTTTGAGCCAATTTCTCCGCACAAGTGTATTTCTCCAAAAACACCTACAATGACACAAAAAGCCATAATAAATACAAAATCAAGCACTAACAAAATATACAATTGAGATTAAATCAGACACAAAAATGTGTCTATCACTTAACACTAACGAGCAAATGGAGTGGGATTGGCTTAGAAGGGACCTTGGAAATGTGCCAGTTCTAATAGAGGGCGAAGGTGAAGTGGAGATGTTAGAAAATTTTAGCACAAAGGCATGCTACGATGCATTGGTTGGTGCTTTGCCAGATTGTATGTTTGAAAAATATTTATGGAGAAAAGACATTCCTGACAAGGTTAGTTTTATCCTATGGTCTGTCTTCCATAATTCCCTACCTACTAGAGAAATTTTATCACATCGAGGGGTTAACTTAGATGTGTAATGTGCAATGAGGAAACTGAAACTGCGGATCATCTTCTCCTACATTGTAGCTATACTTTTCAGTTATGGGATTATTTTCTTAAAGCATTTCATCTCTCATGGACATTACCAGCTGTGATCCTGGATTTTTTTGAAGCATGGAACATGAACGTATTAACTGGAAGATGCATGCAGGGAACTATGGTGGATTTTTTCTTATGTTGTAATTTGGATAGTATGGAAGGAGAGGAAGAGCGAGTTTTGGGGAAGGTCCAAATCTGTGCATGAACTGGTTTTCAAGCTAAAGCGGAAGATGGTCTTATGGAGTGTGATAAAGAAACTTTCGGAGTTTATTGAGTGCAACCAAATATACACAAGCTGGGAGCTGGTTTTACACATGTAATTTTAAGTTTTCTTATGACCAAATACCTAATTTGTCTTTGCAGTTGTGGCAATCTTTCAAAATGGGTTTGCAATCTCAATCGGGATTTGTAAATTCTTGTAATTTTGGTGCAGTTTTTCAGCTTTCTTTATAGGATGTAATCGAGACAAGTGCAGTGGTTGATGTAGCATCGGACTAGGGCTTTGAATTTTTGAGTATGTACATTTGCTCTTTCGACTTTGGCCCTTTCTTTTTAATATAAACTTTTGTTTTTCAGAAAAAAATAATACGTATAGATCTATAAAATAATAATAAAATATAAAATATTTTTCCAAATAGTTCAATTTTGAGCAAGAGGTCGGATATGAAACCAATTGTTTAGAAAAGTATAAACTAAAGTAAACGCCAACGAATGTGGAACTTCACAAAGCATCATCATGATATAGTTAAAAGTTGGGGTGATTATCGATTCATATATTACTTAGTTCTTATTGAACATTTAAATTTATATATTTTCGTATATATTTAGCAAGACTATAATTCAATTAGCTGACAAGCTGGGATAGAAATAGTTCTTGATTTTGCAAAAAAAATAATTTGTTGCGGATTAATTAATTGAGTTTGCAGAATTCTAAATGTGGAATTCATGGGTCCAGGATTTGGTGGAATTACGATTCTCTTAGTAAGTTTGGATGCCCAAATCCTTGAATTGGTGGAATTACGATTCCCTTAGTATGTTTGGATGCCCAAACTCCTTGAATTCAGGTTTTTCATAGGACTCGTAATTCCAGCAAATTTCATACTTTCTCCCTCTAAACGGTCTCATGTACATGAGTTTTAAAATAAAAAAAAAAATGTTAAGAATTCTAGGATTTTTTTTTGATCGGTAAAGAATTTGATGTTTACGAGTTTCGAACTCAGGTCACTGGTATCATCACTCACTGACTTTACCAACTCACATACTTTCTCCCTCTAAACGGTCTCATGTACATGAGATTTAAAACAAGAAAATGTTAAGAATTCTAGGATTTTTTTTTGATCGGTAAAGAATTTGATGTTTACGAGTTTCGAACTCAGGTCACTGGTATCATCCCTCACTGACTTTACCATTGTACTACAGTGACATATGGCAATTCTAGAAACTTTCATTCAGCTACCAAGTAAACGTAGAATTTCCATGATTCCCGGTATTTGTAATCTTGTAGAATTATATATCCCCTGGAGTTGTGAATTCTACCACCAAACCCACCCGTAATGGATTAGACAACAAATTCAATTTTATAACAGGTTAGTAAACTAGGTGAAATTAGGGATTTTCTGCATATATAATATCATAATTAATGAAAATGGCTTGACGCTGGTTAAAATCTTCTCAAAGTTTAATTTAAGTATCTTATCATTGACCAACTACAGCTCACAAATATAGACCATATAGTGGTTCATCTGACCAAATACTATTATTGACTTTCTCATGTGACGACTAACCTTTGTAGTTGCAAAGAAATTTAAACGGTTTCGGGTGAAGTGTGTGATACCCCACAAAATGTGTCTTTTTTCCCCTTAATTAAGTCGAGGGTGCTTGTTCATGGTCTGACATATCTATAGACTCACACCCACCGCATCCCCTTTATATTTAAATAACCCGATACTTTTTATTTTTATTTTTCCCGATGGTTTAGACCAGTAACCTTGAGATGCGCCCTTAACTCCTTATATTAGTTATTTACGGTAATTACAGGGTTCGAACCATATCTCTACAGTGGAAGGGAACATGTCAGTCATCAGTCCACTTGATGGTTGACTATATATCATAATACTGATCTAAGATTGTTTGTTCATTTATATTCCCAAGCAGCAGTTATAAGTTTCCATATATACCGTTATTGGGTCGTATTCACCGATACGTATGGATACTGCCCGATACCAATTAAGTTGAATAGATAAGTCACATGATGTAAGAGGCATGACCAAATATTTATACCGATTTAGAGAAAAAATAGATAATTATTGTTGGAAAATTTACACTCACATTGGATTTTTATTTTATCAAAAATATTAGTGTTGTATATTAAAACTTCTTAATTTATGTTAGTCTTTACACAGTACTGGATAAAAATCATGATGATATAACAAGATTCATTTCTTTTTGCAACATGGATAGTTAGTTTTATTAGCTAACCTTAATCCGAGATGATACACAGTCTCGATGATCGAAGCGATGAATTTAATTCGAAATATATAGAATTTTAAAGCAATAAATATATTCAATGAATCAATCCTTAATTGGAATGAAGAACCAATGAAATTTCAATCAACGATTTTAAAATCAATGCACGAGTGTCACGATAGATGAAAATGACCCTACGAGAATTCATCTAGTCCGTAGACACATCTTTTACAAACGGTATATTAGCTATAAGAACAAAGTTAAACCATATATTATTTTTTCCAATTTTGGAAAAAATATTAATTCGAACTTTAATATATTTTTGTATCATATTTAATGTAATAATCTATTTGAAGTAGATTTTTTTTCTCGAATTTAGTGGTTCAATCAGCTTTATATAACTTATTTATTGTACTTGAACGCGTATTTAGACATCTAATACATGTAAAAAAATGAGGTGAGTCATTATTTTGAGCAAATAGTTGTCTTTGAAGTTCGGCAAAACTAAAATAGGAGATGACTGGATATGAAAAAGTAGCTCTGAAGACAAGTTTGATTCTCATTACCAAAACACAAGTTAAGTCTCATAGGACAAAACTCAGTTCTCATGAGAGAGACTCAACTCTTGGTCTTCAAGGCACTCATAGCCACGATTTCTAGTATACGTCTCCGCGAGACATTGCTGGTCGTGATTTCGTGAGTCTTAGGGCACATCCTCGACGAGATACTTCTGGTCACGTGGGTTTCGTAGAGCGTAAAAACGTCCACGACTGAATTATGACCAAAGTAGTTAATATCGTGTACTGTTATCATATCGGTGATACATCATTAAGATTAGAGATTTAAATATTTATAAATGTTTCAATCTAAAAACTTGGTGCCATATGATGCATTAATTTTCATGATCAAAAGCTTCACAGTACAAATTCAATCTCATTCCATTATTTATCCCATATTTACTACTCTTATTTCAGATGACCATGTCGTTGCTACTAACCTAAATTGATGATGTTGAAGATAAAAGTGTCAACGATAATGAATTCTCATTTGAAAATCTTCAGAAGAAAGAGAAGCAATCAAGAACCATAGTCGTTTCAAGGATAAAAAAAACTCACTAAAAAAAAAAATAGTTGGAAATTTATTCTGATTCGGATGAGTTTTCAAGGGTACAAAGAAGAAGATTATTAGAAGGAAAGGTTTTCCTTACAAATTTTCAGATCAAAATTATTTATTCTACCAAATTACTCTAACCATTTTTTTTTGCTAGACTCTAACCGATATTATTAGTGTATCGGAAAACCCGATATATTGGTTTGTACCGGCCGATATGAGCATTTTTATCGTTCAATCCTTGTATCGCCGATATTTTAAATATCGAAATGATTTTTTATGTTACACGGTAAAAACCGATAATATCAGCCGGTACAAACGATATTGTCTACCTTGATTATGATCAAGGATAGCCACGCTCCGGCATGTGTTTCCGAGACGCAGTTGGTCGTAATGTGATCATGATTCCTAGTATATGTCCCCGGCGAGACATTGCTAGTCATGTGGGCTATGTAGATGCGTAAAAATATCAAGGGCTGATTTATGACCCCGAGAGGAGACATTCTTGTCTCATGTGTGTATG
This sequence comes from Papaver armeniacum, assembly GCA_023531295.1. Classification (NCBI taxonomy): domain Eukaryota; kingdom Viridiplantae; phylum Streptophyta; class Magnoliopsida; order Ranunculales; family Papaveraceae; genus Papaver; species Papaver armeniacum. Next base: position 159,911 of record JAJJWW010015957.1, on the reverse strand, counting down.
ACTTCCCCCTATTTGAGATTAGGGACTGATTCCTAGTACATCATTGCAAGATACACTGATCACATTTACTCTAGGATCCGAATCGATTTGCTGAGGCTTCCTAGAGAACTCCTAGAATATCCCCGCGAGATACACTGGTTATTCTGCCTCCAGGCACTTTCGACAGATTCCTTAAACATCCTTTCAAGATACAACTGATCATGTCGTCCCTACTATATAAACAAAATAGTAATTGACTTCTACCACATCTTCGCAAGATACGCTGGTCAAAGACAAGTGATCCAAGGTCATGAAGAGACGTTATTAGGAATATGAGCCTCCCTTTTTGTCTCAAACATGTCCCAGTTGACTCCGATGAGACTCAATCTCATGAACCAAGCCTCAACCTGCCTCATGCTAATTCGAGGTGAACCAAATCATCTGAAGAGTCTCGTACAAGCACAATACTTAGGCACAAGCCTCATCTAGGGCACATGCCTATTTCTCAGCTTCTCAAATGCACTCACGAGTCACGACTAGTGAATTGAGTATGAATTGTACATGTTTATCCAAAAACAAGGATAAACTCCCTTGACTCATACGTGACAAAGGGACCTACGGAAGATTTCGGCCTCCACATGACATATATGACCGACCACGAAGAGATAGTATCCAATCACAGCTACTCTCGCACTCTGCACTAAGGTATTCCTTGGCTTTCACGTGACTCGTCCTAGTCATGCTCACAAATTAGAGAATATCTTTTTATCTTGGACAACGTAGGCTATAAAAAATATCTCTCCTTATCAACACATCATTACAAAAGGATGACTCAGTTACACAAAAATGGGGGATATCAATTAGGATTCCGATATGGTGGTCTACGACACGTGTGAAAAATACCAGGATTATTTCTCATCGCAAAATAGAGGAAAAACGATGGAATAAGGAGATAAACTCAAAATAGCTTATCTCTAGTATTCCTAAAAAGACGGGAGAAGTGTGCTCCGCATGACAAGCAATCTCTATCACCTTCCTAAGATTAGATAATTCATATATGAATAGGTCTTCTATTTCTCCAAGTTAACACACAACTTTCTCATAAACACTCGGAGCAATTACTTGTTCTCTGATCTCTCTCTTAATTTCTGCCTCCCTCCCTAAGACCAGACCTAACCTCTCATGTGACTAAATAATCCTTTGAATAGCCATTGTTTGTGTTTTAGGCAGAGATTTTTCGTGCTCAACCTCCCTTTCGGAACCCTAGAATCCTCTTTTAACCTTTCATCAACTTTAGGTAACTACAGATGGTTGTATTCATAGTCGGGATAACTCGAATCCAGTGATGAAGTAAAAAAAAAATTTTCTTCGCACAGAACCTATAAAGTTATTGATATACTAATGCCCCTAAGACTCATGTGGACAAGAGCGCGTTGGAAGTGAGCTGTATAAAATGAACCATACTAAGGTAGAAATTCTTGAAAAGCCGAGTATTTTTTAATTTTTAAAATACGAACATTCTCCAACTTGTGATATTGTGAGAGAGTTCCATTGTAGTAGCTTCCATAACATACTTTGTTGGAAAACTAGTTGGTTGACCAAAGAACAAAAAAGATTTATTTTTCTTAGGATATAGGCGGAAGAAAACAACATTTCTCCTTTTTTAAAATACTAGGTCAAAACTTGTGTTAACTTGGTAGTTATTTGGATCTGCATAAATGACATGCCATGTATCTTGAACCTAATTTAATTCCCCAAAATACCATATAGCATGAATATCAAAACGTTTTTACGTGGTAATTGCATATATTACATAATAAGATAAAATAAAAACTCCTGGAAATTAAGAAATTACCTTGACGTGAAATATGTTTCATGACCCAAATGCATTGTAACCGAAGATGTATTACTTTGACCCAAAGTTTGTTAAGAGATCCAAAATCTGCCTTGAAATCCCATTTATATTTTTCTTGACATTAATATATGTCCCAGGATCCGTAGCTTCAGCAGTGTACTCAAAACTTGAGACTATATGTGCAATTGTGACCATCATGACTCAAAAATTTCCATATGACCTAAAATTTGCATCTTGATAAAGAGCATATCTTTGTGCCCTAATGTCTGCATAGTCACTCAAATTTTCCATGTCACACAAAGTGTTGATTTGATATTCAAAATCGACCTTGTTGCCTAAAATCTCTCTGGAACCCAAAAAATTGACCAACGACTTAGTTTTTTCTATGTAAAGCGAAGTTTAGTCGATAAATTAACTTAACGGTTTCTAAATGATTCATACTCTATTTAGAGAAACTTCTTCAGAATAAAAAATAATTGAGGAATACTTGTTTTGAAGTGCCAAAAGGAAAAAAGGATGTTCAAGCACATGAAGCACAATGTTAGAGATAATTAGCATACTTAAAAACATTGATGTATTTGCTTAGTAGAAAATCAAAACAAATATCGGGACATGTTTCACCATTGGATCCCAACTCTACAAGGTTTCAAGTCATCCTTAGAACCAACACGACCTAAAAACATCAACTCTGTTAGTGATTTATTGTGCAATTTGGACAATACGAGGCCTTTTAATTCTCTTGCGACATGAAAAAAATCTGAAATATATATAACCCAAGATTGATGTGGGTACCTAAAAATGGTTAAAGTAATTTGAGGTAAGGTTTATGGTTTAACATAATTTGCGGAAGGTTGATGATGAACAATCTTTGCCTAGCCAAGATAATTCTCGTTCTAAGACTGATTTTGTCACATAAGGAAGCAGGGTTAGTCTCGGAGAGGGAAGTAGAAAGGGAGAAATCAAAGTTTTTAATTGCAGAGAGATGTTGCGGATAATGTTATTATGTATTGAGAATGGTTGATTGATGATAATATATATATATATGTATAACTCTAATCTCAAATCAGTGAGATAAGTATGTAAAATACGATAAGCTCTTTATCCGTGATTACATGAATAATTAAGGATATATCAATGAGTCGATTTATTCCCGATTCCTGTAATCCCCACAATCGACTACTCTCTTTTGTGGTGAGAAATACAATTGAGTATTCTCACGCATGATGTAGACTGCCAGACCAAAATACTAATTTTTATCTGTTAGAGCACTGCTCGGTCGAACTCGCAAGCGTTGCTATCTCAAGCTTGTTTGTCAAGTTTAGTTTCCAAAACTGTAAGTCTTGATTTCTAGTCTAGTTATATCTAAGTCTCGGACTAGGATAGTAAGTGTAGTTGAGCTCTAGACTCCACGACGTTCATCATGCAAAGACGAAGAACTACTCAAGGAACTGGTGGAACTTCATCGACAAAAAGGTATGTGGAGACTTGAACTTATCTATCACTCAAAATTCTATCTACTCTATCTCCTATCTTGAGACAAAAGTTGTATTGCTATATAGATTTCGATTATACACATTTGCTATTTCGAGCCGAGTTTATCTCGCTTATCTATTTCTCGAAATATGTGTTGGTAAGCTTCGCTTTGGCCAAGTTCATTTTTACTAGTGACGAAAGTCATGTTGATTATTTCAATTACTTGAAAATCGCTTTGATGAAAAATAGTTTGTGAATAACAACTATATAACATCCTCTAAGAATGTTTCAATGATTGAAATGAGAGTTTAGAATATATAACCATGTTTGGATATAAACATTGTATGTGAATTCATACTTGTGTAAGTCCAAAATCCTTGAACCAAAGTATGCGTACTTTATTAGTTTATGATGGCCTGAGCTAAGTCCACATACCTATACGCGTCTTCGTCGGAAGTTCACATCCCGTGAATTTCTGGGAGTTTGTGAACTCGAAAATAAGCTCGATCCGGGTAATTAAGTATGTGTACAGGTATGCGTACTTAAGTGGGTTATTTTCTAAAAACAGTTTATTCGTGAACTAAGACATTTATAAATTAAGGAATGCAATCTTTTGCAAACCGTGGCTATAATGTTCATGAATCGATTGAGTGAATCAAAATTGTTTTTGCTTCGGTTGTGTCTTGTATACTTCTATGATATCTAATCAATTGAACAACTCTCTATCTAGTTCTTTGAGTCATTTGAACTAGTTATCGTGAAGATGAATAAGGTTGATATGAAAGTGCTCATATGTCTAACCGTTGGTTAACTACTTGTACACGTTTAGGTACGGTACTCAAACCTAAATGAAGTTACATTTCATGTGTGTATAACAAGCTAAGTTCGATCTAACACTTGAAAGATATTAGCTTGAATCTAGTCAGGTTTTCATCTAACAGTGAATATGAATGCTTTGTTACCAAGGTAACTTAGATTGCAAACCCTGATTTGGAGAAAGGAGAACTTTAGCAACTGGAAAACCGAATCCCCACACCTCCGTGATACTAGTAGTATAAGCTAGAGTCGATTCTCCTTTAACCTTAGGTTTCTTTCGAGACCCTGTAGGTTAACGACTTAAAGACTTCATTGGGATTGTGAAGCCAGATCCAACTATTTTCTCTATAGTTACGTGATTTGATCTTGTCTGTTTCTATCGTGATTGAGTGCAATCATAAGATTGGCTTGAGATTAATTTCTCCGATAGGCAAGATAGAAAAGAAGTCACAAACATCTTCGTCTCATCGTTTGTGATTCCACAATATCTTGTTTCGCTAGTCGATTAAGATTATTGTGAGGTGATTGATATTTCTAGGTCGTTCTTCGGGAATATAAGTACGGTATATCAATTGGTTCTGTTCACCTTGATTTATCAAAAGACGGAACAAAACTCGTAGGTATTTCCATGGGAGACAGATTTATCTATTTTGAACATTGGTCTTTGGTACTGTTCAAGTTTATCTCTCTTATATTCAATCGGGCTCACAAATTATTATTTGTTTGATTACGGATTGAATTGAGAGATTGAGATATAACTCTTTGATATACTTTTCTTAAGATTGAGTCTGACTGTCTAGTTGATTCTCTTGAAAGTATATTGGAGTTAGTTCATACAGATTGCTAAAGCGAAATATTGGGTGAGGTTGTTGTACCCTACTTTTTCAATTGGTATCGAGCAGGCAAACAATTTTAAAGACCTCATAATTCTATGTTTGTAGCGATCGACTCTATGGACAAAAATTCTATCTCCATAAACGTACCACCAGTCTTCGATGGCTCAAACTACTTGTGGTGGAAAATCGCTATGCGTGCTTTTCTTCAAGCTCGTGATTTTCAAACATGGGTACGTGTTGTTAATGGCTATGATCCTCCTAAGTTAATACGAGAGGTGATATATCCGTACCTAAGGATAATGGTAGATATAGTCCAAGAAATCCCCTTGCTGCAAAGCAAAATTCTGATGGCTTAAATGTTATCATACATGTTATTACCCCAGATCTTCAGCATCATGTGACTACGTGCACGAAGTCTAAAGAAGCCTGAGATATCTTTGAAACTGTATTTGAAGGGAATAAGGTTTTGGGAAAACCTTCGTATGGCAGATGAAGAGTCATTTGATGAGTTTAATCACAAAGTGTCTGAAATTATTAATGCATTCTTTGCATTGGGTAAGATTATTCCTGAAAATGACATTGTGATGAAGATTCTCAGATCTCTGCCATCCAGATACGATTCTAAGAAGCATGCCATCGTTGAAGGAAATAATCTCGTAAAGTTTTCCAGAAATACTATGGTTGGGAAATTAAAGATCTTTGATCATGAGCATACATCCAAATCCGGAAAGGATGTTGCTTTCAAAGCACAAAAGAACACTACATTACTTGATAAAAGTAAAAGTGTTTGCATCTCTGAAGATGATCTTTTTGAGGCTGATTCATCAGATGAAGATCTTGACAAGTCAGTCTCGTTGATCACAAGACAATTTAGGGATCTTCTTTTGAAGAGAAGTAAACGGTTCTCCAGAGATAAATCCAGTCATCGAGATAAAACCCATAATCGTGTTCCTCCTAAAAATAAGGATAATGATGAAACGTGACGAGGATATGCCTCGGTGCTTTAAGTGTAAAGGTTTTGGTCATTTTGCAAATAAGTGTCCAAATCGAAAGAAATACACCGAACAAAGGTCTAGCTTTGCAACTCTTCATGAAATGTCTTACAACTATGATTCTAATGAAGACGAAAAATCAAGTATTGCGCTTCTTTGTGAAAATATTGATTTTGATAACTGTAGCAATACATACATCAATCTTGATATTTTTTCAGAAGAGAACTCAACCAATCTGGAAGAAAAAATTGACCTTTCCGTTGGAAACTCTCTGTCTAATTTTTCAGGTTCCACTATGTGTCTAGCAGCTTACACATCTCGGGCGTCTGAATCATATTCCAGGTTGACATGCTCGTATTGTTCACTCAAAGGTCATGAATTGTCAAAGTGTTTCAAGTACAAACACAAATTGAGACATGTCAACAAACTTCAACGAAGAGCAAATCGATTAGCAAACAAGCTCAAACTTGTTCAAAAGACAACTGAGGTATGTAAGATTTTATCTTCGTCAAAGAAGTTAGTTTCCAAGGATAAGACAAGACCATTAGAAATAAGTTTATGGTCTAAACACTATGTAAAACAAGGTTTTATGAATTCCGATCAAAAAGGATATGGTGGACGGATTATTGTTCGCCCCATCACAACTTAAATTGTGTTAGTTAGTGCATCTTGTCTCATGTGCCTGATCAAAAGAGACAAGATTTTGCACACCTTAGGCTTCAGAAAAAAAATAAAAATCTTTTAGATTGTTTTGATTTTCTTTTTTTTTTTGTTCTGAGAGCATTGTATAATCTAGAACTCGTGCCGCTTTTCATATCTAATTGATATTGGAAAAGTATTCTTTGTCTTTTAATAAAAAGAGGGTTAAAATGGTCAATTCTGCCTTTTACAGGGTTGTGAGTTGTGTGTATACGAACCTATGCGTTTAAATGTTTCGTAACTCTACATTCTCTTTTCCTTCCCTGAAACTCTTTTTAATCTAAGACTGCTTGTTGAGCTTATTTTGTGATTTCCTCTCACAAACCCGTAAGCATATGGATACTCCAAGCATCATGTCCTCTAATGGAAAAGATGATAATGTGATTGTTAAGCCATCAATCATGAAGGAAAAGAAAGATCTCCATTACCTCCAACTTTGAAAAAAAAAGGAATGTGAGGAAGCCAAGAGTTGTTCCTTCAAAATTCTCGAAGTTTTCTCGATGTTCTTGAAGAGTTGAAGGAAACAGGAAAGGAGATTCAACAAATAAAGGCTTTTGTTATGAGAACTCTTGAAATTTAGAAGGCCCTGGTTCGACATCATCAGCCTAGAAGGTTTGTTGAAATTGACTCCTTTCTTCACGAACCATATGTTCCCATGGTCATTGACGACAAGGAGTTCGGGAAGATAAAGAATTTTTCGAGAGGTCTCAATGTCTAGGAAACTTCTTATGAGAATTTATTCTTGTGTTTTTAATAAGGATAACTAGGGTTTGGAAAAGCCATTATTGAGAGTACACATAGCTATGTCCAACGTTTTCATCTTGCAATGTTTTTAGATTTATTTGTATAAATTCTAAAGTTAATTTGGAAGATGATTTCGCAGTATTAATCTTCATGGTTTCATATATTGCAATTTGTTATGGGATATGTGTGTTTGCGTCCGTGAACTATGATTGTCCCATACATGGTCAAAAGTTAAGTATTTCATATGTCGATATGCAAATTTTGATAAAAGATTGAATGAACTTTTGACAAACAAAAGTTAAGCCTTTTATGTCATTATGCAATTATTGATGGAAGAAATGATGAACTTTGTTTACAAAGATTAAGTCTATTATATGTCATTGTGCAAATAGTGATGTGAAATAGAATGAGTCTTTGTTTATTCCGCTGCGGTATTGATCTTCCCGATCCATATTTTTTATGTAAATACTTGTGCGGCTCCGTAAGTTCTCTTATGTGAGCGTTTTAGATTGAATTAATCATGGGTTCTCTAGTGGTTAGTTTAATTGATATTTTTGGATACAAATTCATTTTTTTTTTTATGTGATTTGTTAATGTCCAAAGAAATCCTTCTTTTCTTGTGAAAGTAAGGTCGCTCTTGTTGTTTTTTCGGAATGACATTTTATGGGGAGAGTTCTTAATTGAACTTGTGCTTAATTGCCAAATCTTTGCGGGAGTGCGGGCTGTGGAATATTATAGGGGTTATCTTGTATCTTTATAAACTCCTTGATGAATGCATTTAGTTTCGACTATATGATTGCATCTAAAATAGTTGATATGTACTTTGTTTTGGTCATGAAATGTCTCTATGGAAATTTCATTAGGATCCCACTAGTTTTGGTACATTTGCCAATTTTATTGACAAAAAGGGGGAGAATTAATGAGTAGTTCACACTACAAATACATATGGTTTTCGGATCATTATGTAAGGGGGAGTGGTTTTCATGTGAGATGAAGTATTGACTAAGGGGGAGTGATACATAACACCATAGTATTGTTGTCGAAGTTGTGATACAATTGAACTTTGATGCTGTGTAATAATACTATGACATTGTATAACAATGATTGAGAGCTATTGTTTTCTCATTGTTATGGCTACGAATCTTTAACAACGATGATGCTGCATTGAATATCTTTGGAATCATTGGAGTACTTGGAAGTGACGAAGATTTAGAGTAATGTTGAAGAACCAAGGAGATCAAGCATGTGGATGAGAAGCTGCAAAGTTTATTTATTTTGTATTCCATATGTATTGATAGTTTTTCACTAAATTTTACAAAGGGGGAGATTGTTAGAGCACTGCTCGGCCGAACTCGCAAGCGTTGCTATCTCAAGCTTGTTTGTCAAGTTTAATTTCCAAAACTATAAGTCTTGATTTCTAGTCTACTTATAGCTAAGTCTCGGACTAGGATAGTAAGTGTAGTTGAGCTTTAGACTCCACGGCGTTCATCATGCAAAGACGAAGAACTACTCAAGGAACTGGTGGAACTTCATCGACAAAAGCTAGGTGGAGACTTGAACTTATCTATCACTCAAAAGTCTATCTACTCTATATCCTATCTTGAGACAAAAGTCGTATTGCTATATAGACTTCGATTATACACATTTGCTATTTCGAGCCGTGTTTATCTCTCTTATCTATTTCTCGAAATATGTGTTGGTAAGCTTTCGTTTTGGCCAAGTTCATCTTTACTAGTGACGAAAGTCATGTTGATTATTTCAATTACTTGAAAATCGCTTTGATGAAAAAAATAGTTTGTGAATATCAACTATATAACATCCTCTAAGAATGTTTTAATGATTGAAATGAGAGTTTAGAATATATAACCATGTTTGGATATAAACATCGTGTGTGAATTCATACTTGTGTAAGTCCAAAATCCTTGAACCAAAGTATGCGTACTTTACTGGTTTAGGATGACCAGAGCTAAGTCTGCGTAACTGTACGTGTACTGTCGGAAGTTCACATCCCGTGAATTTCTGCTGGAGTTTGTGAACTGAAAAAAAGCTCAGTCCGGGTACTTAAGTATGCGTACTTAAGTGGGTTATTTTCTAAAAACAGTTTATTCGTGAACTAAGACATTTATAAATTAAGGAATGCAATCTTTGCAAACCGTGGCTATAATGTTCATGAATCGATTGAGTGAATCAAAACTGTTTTTGCTTTGATTATGTCTTGTATACTTCTATGAGATCTAAGCAATCGAACAACTCTCTAACTAGTTCTTTTGAGTCATTTGAACTAGTTATGGTGAAGATGAATAAGGTTGATATGAAAGTGCTCATATGGCTAACCATTGGTTAACTATTGTTGAACCAACTACTTGTACACGTTTAGGTATGGTTACTCAAACCTAAATGAAGTTACATTTCATGTGTATATAAAAATCTAAGTTCGATCTAACGCTTGAAAGATATTAGCTTGAATCTAATCGAGTTTTCATCTAACGGTGAATATTGAATGCTTTGTTACCAAGGTAACTTAGATTGCAAACCCCGATTTGGAGACTATATAAAGGAAAAATCTAGCAACTGGGAAACATAATCCCCACACCTCCTGTATGATACTAGTTGTATAAGCTAGAGTCAATTCTCCTTTAACCTTAGGTTTCTATCGAGACCCTGTAGGTTAACGACTTAAAGACTTCATTGGGATTGTGAAGACAGGCCAAACTATTTTATATTTAGTTGCGTGATCTGATCTTGTTGTTTCTATCGTGATTGAGTGCAATCATAAGATTATCTTGAGATTAATTTCTCCGATAGGCAAGATAGAAAAGTAGTCACAAACACCTTCGTCTCATCGTTTGTGATTCCATAATATTTTATTTCGCTAGTCGATTAAGATTATTGTGAGGTGATTGATATTTCTAGGATATTATTCGGGAATATAAATCCGGTATATTAATTGGTTCCTGTTCACCTTGATTTATCAAAAGACGGAACAAAACTCGTAGGTATTTATGTGGGAGACGGATTTTCTATTCATGTAGACTTTTTTGTGTGAGACAGATTTGTTTATTAAAATCTTCGACTTTGGGTCAGAGAACTCTTAGTTTTGGGTGAGATCAGCTAAGGGAATCAAGTGCGTAGTATCCTGCTGGGATCAGAGACGTAAGGAGCGCATCTGTACCTTGGATCAGTGTGAGATTGATTGGGGTTCAACTACAGTCCAGACCAAAGTTAGTTTGTATTAGGCTAGTATCTCAGCGACTTAATACAAGTGTGGTGTTCAATCTGTACTAGGTCCCGTGGTTTTTCTGCATTTGCGGTTTCCTTGTTAACAAAACTTCTGGTATCTGTGTTATTTCTTTTCCGCATTATATTTTGTTATAGAATTGAAATTTCACAGGTTGCGCGTTGAATCGATCAATTGGTAAATCCAACCTTTGGTTATTGATTGAAATTGATTGATCTTGAACATTGGTCTTTGGTACCATTCAAGTTTATCTCTCTTATATTCAATCCGGCTCGCAAATTATTATTTGTTTGATTGCGGATTGAATTGAGATATTGAGATATAACTCTTTGATATACTTTTCTTAAGATTGAGTCTGACTGTCTAGTTGATTCTCTTGAAAGTATATTGGAGTTAGTTCATACAGATTGCTAAGCGAAATATTGGGTGAGGTTGTTGTACCCCCACTTTTTCAATTGGTATCAGAGCAGGCAAACACTTGTGGATAAAAATTCTATCTCCCTAAACATACCACCAGTCTTCGATGGCTCAAACTACTTGTGGTGGAAAATCGCTATGCGTGCTTTTCTCCAAGCTTGTGATTTTCAAACATGGGTACGTGTTGTTAATGGCTATGATCCTCCGGTTAATACATAAGGTGATGTATCTATACCTAAGGATATTGGTAGATATAGTCCAGAATAAATCCTTGCTGCAAAGCAAAATTCTGACGGCTTAAATGCTATCATACATGCCATTAACCCAGATCTTCAGAATCATGTGACTACGTGCACAAAGTCTAAAGAAGCCTGGGATATCTTAGAAACCGTATTTGAAGGGAATACCCGTGAAAAAGAAGCTAGGCTTCAAAACCTAAACTCTGATTGGGAAAGCAGATGAAGAGTCATTTGATGAGTTTAATCACAAAGTGTCTGAAATTGTTAATGCATTCTTTGCATTGGGTAAGACTATTCCTGAAAAGGACATTGTGATGAACATTCTCAGATCTCTGCCATCCAGATACGATTCTAAGAAGCATGACATCGTTGAAGGAAATAATCTCGCAATGCTTTCCTGAAATACTCTGGTTGGGAAATTAAAGATCTTTGATCATGAGCATACATCCAAATCCGGAAAGGATGTTGCTTTCAAAGCACAAAAGAACACTAAATTACCTGATAAAAGTAAAAGTGTTTGCATCTCTGAAGATGATCTTTCTGAGGCTGATTCATCAGATGAAGATCTTGACAAGTCATCTCGTTAATCACAAGACAGTTTAGGTATCTTCTTTTGAAGAGAAGTAAACGGTTCTCCGTAGATAAATTCAGTCATCGAGATAAAACCCATAATCGCGTTCCTCCTAAAAATAGGGATAATGATGAAACTCGATGACGAGGATATGCCTCGGTGCTTTAAGTGTAAAGGTTTCGGTCATTTTGCAAATGAGTTTCCAAATCGAAAGAAATACACTTTGGGAACAAAGGTCTAGCTTCAACTCTTGATGAAATGTTTGACAACTATGATTCTAATGAAGACGAAAAATCAAGTATTGCGCTTCTTTGTGAAAATATTGATTTTGATAACTGTAGCAATACATACATCAATCTTGATATTTTTCGTAAGAGAACTCAACCAACTGGAAGAAAAAATTGACCTTTCCGTTGGAAACTCTCTGTCTAATTTTTCAGTTCCACTATGTGTCTAGCGACTTGCACATCTCGGGCGTCCGAATCATATTCCGAGTTGACATGCTCGATCTTTGTTTACTCAAAGGTCATGAACTCACAAAGTGTTTCAAGTACAAACATAAATTGAGACATGTCAACAAACTTCAACGAAGAGCAAATCGATTAGCAAACAAGCTTAAACTTGTTCAAAACACCGCTGAGGTATGTAAGATTTTATCTTCGTCATAGAAGTTAGTTTCCAAGGATAAGACAAGACCATTAGAAAGAAGTTTATGGTCTAAACACTATGTGAAACAGGGTTTTATGAATTCCAATCAAAAAGGATATGGTGGACAGATTATTGTTCGCCCCAGCACAACTTAAATTGTGTTGGTTAGTGCATCTTGTCTCATGTGCCTAATCAAAAGAGACAAGATTTCACACCTCAGGATTTAGAAAAAGAAAAGTCTTCTAGATTGTTTTGATTTTCTTTTTTTGTTCTGAGAGCATTGTAAAATCTGGAATTCGTGCCGCTTTTCATATCTAATTGATATTGGAAAAGTATTCTTTGTCTTTTAATAAAATAGGGTTAAAATAGACAATTCTGCCTTTTACAGGGTTGTGAGTTGTGTGTATACGAACCTATGCGTTTAAAGGTTTCGTAACCCTACATTCCTTTTTCCTTCCCTGAAACTCTTTTCAATCTAAGACTGCTTGTTGAGCTTATTTTGTGATTTTATCTCACAAACCCGTACGCATATGGATACTCCAAGCATCATGTCTTCTGATGGAAAAGATGTTAATATGATTGTTAAGCCATCAATCATGAAGGAAAAAGAAAGATCTCCATTACCTCCAACTTTGAAAAGAAAAAGAAGGAATGTGAGGAAGCCAAGAGTTGTTCCTTCAAATTGTCAGAAGTTTTCTGATGTTCTTGAAGAGTTGAAGGAAACATGAAAGGAGATTCAACAAATAAAGGATTTTGTTATGAGAACTCTAGAAATTCAGAAGGTCCTAGTGATAGAGACATTTTTGTGTCTAAATTGTCCTCATTGTCTCTATTGTTAGTCTCGATTTTTGTACTAATTTTGGTGTTTTTATGTGTGTATAGGTGTTTTTGGAGAAATAAACTTGTGTGGAAAAAGTTGCTCAAAAAGTGTTATTTGGACCCCGGGGAGAAAAGTGATGGCACCCTCATTTTGGATAAGGGCACCCCCAAGGAGCCACCTGCTATTCGCACCCCACAGCTGGTTAGGGGGACACCATCTTCTTCCTTTCAAATTATGGAATTTGGCGGGAAACTTTTGTTCTTCACTGGCAGATTTTTGTATCGTGTTTTGGGCATGATAGAAAGAGACTTAATCGCTGAAACTTCATGGTTCGACTTGTTAGAACATAACGGGGTTAGTATAGGCCTTTTGTTCGACCTCGCCTTTGGCGGATAATCCTAGAGAAGAAATCGAGCAAAGACACGTACACGAGGGAGTCGAGGGGAGTTTTCACGAATGCGCATGAGAATTTGAACGTGTTTTGTGACTCGAGCGAAAGAACCAACAGCGTTTAGGAGTGAATCTTCATACAACGAGACGCGTGAGAAGACAAGATTGGAAAGAAAATATTCCCAGAATATTTTCTTCAATACCGAAGTAAATGAAAATTTTTAGAGTAATGAGCGAAGATTATTGTCCCTGTTGGGTTATAAATAGTTGTTGGTTTATCAAAGAAGGAAGACGGAGAGTTTGGGAGGGTTTGGAGCACAACAGTGAAGATTGATCGAGTGGCGGGGGTTGTTTTCTCGCTGCTACATTACACAAGAACACGAAGAACATACGGCCAAAGACCGCTGTTCTTCAACAATGTCGGCTGCGAGCTTTGAGGGTCATAATCTGCGAGAGTTTGTGACGATATTTATTATCATTCTTTATAATGATGTGTTTTGCAACATTTATAAACGTTGCAAACACCCGCTTTTAATCATTTTCTCTCCATTTCATCTTTGTAAACAATTTTTGAGCATGAATCAATACTTTGAGAAAGTTTACACAATGATGGGCTAAACCCAATCCTTGGGGCGATGGAGGAAGCTATCTTTCCAATGAAAAAGTGGTAATTCTTAATTATTTAATTTGTGCAATTTTTAATTATGATTATTTGCCTAGTGCAATAGTTGAGAATCAAATTGAACATGTGAAATTGCATGATTGTATTTAGTATCACTTTGGAATTGGTAAATAGCGGAATCCTAGCCCCAGCCTCTCCATAATTTCCAAACAACTTTTTAATTGAGCTTGTTATTTTTATTTACAAAATTTAAATCTAAAAGCACAGTCTTCACAAATCTCAACGAACCTTTTACTACAACAACATTGAAAATAAACCTTCAATTTTTGCCGTAACGCGGACTTGTTTTTAGGCTAGAGTTTTTAGATTTTCTTTTAGGTTTTTATTTATTTGTTCTTCTTTACGTTTTTGGGTTTTTGTCTTTTCCTTTCAGATTTTGGGATTTGGAGCGAAAGAAAAATTTGCCAAAGCTTTTGGTGGATACTTAAAGATTTGGAGTTAAAGACAAAGCGAAAGGAGCGAAAGAAGAAGATTTTTTTTTTTATAAAGAGAGAAAAAAAAAAGAGAGATATTTTTTTTTAGATTTTCCTTTTCTTTTGGACTTTGGACTTTGGACATTTGGACATTTTTTATTTTTAAACCCTACGGAAGGGTAGTATTAAATATTAAACCTGTTTGCGAGAGAAGGACGGTGATTACGATATCACCTCGGCCCCTCGGGTTCGTACATGACATTGGAGTCGTGGCCCGAGTCGACTACAACGGTTCATCCCCCCGTCTGTACGGGAGGTAAGTTTGTCGAAACACTCGCGAATCCCTGCTATCGAGTTCTTGTATTCCTTCGTTTGCATATATGTTGAGGACTTGAAAACAATTGTTTTAATTTCCTAGTAAAGGGAAAGGACTGGCCATACAAGATAAGGGTTCGGATTTCATCACCGTTCTCTTCTTGCCCGCCTTAGAAAACGATACTTAACGCGAACCTAAGCTTTAAAATTTGGAATAGAACGAGACCGATAGGGTAACGAGCTTAGTAGGAAAGTCGCTCGAAAAATATTGGTTACCCTTTTAGCATACTTGAAGTTCATGAAGGTTTCGTGAAGTTGAATGCGTGGCTGCCGCCTTGTAATAGCGGTGAGGCCTTGGGTATCAAAGCTCCACGGAGCTTCCTCGCCTTGATTCAACTTACTTTGACTCGGATTGATCCGGAGGGGTTTGCTTAAATTGTAACGAATTCCCTTTCGAACGATTAGAAGCTGGTCTAGAAACAATCTAAGTGGAGCCATCATGCTTTTTGTTTGCTAGAATTCAATAGGTTTGTTGTGGTGGAGTCGGCCTTGTTTGTGTTTGCATAGAGCTTCCTTCCTTTTAGGATTTTTCTTTTTCTTTTGTTTTGTTTTTCTAGTGTATGCCCGAGGTCGTTGAGAACGGGCTTGGAAAAGAAACACTCTAGGTCGTTTGATTAGTGACAAACCTAGTAGTTCTTCTTGTGAAGGCGGGGAACTCGAAGACTCTTCTTTTGAGAGCCCTTGTTTTTGGAAACTTCAATTTTGAGAATCTGTCTCTTCGTGAGGAAAGTACCCCTAGTACTTCAAATTTGTGCCAGCAATGGCTACTTTGAAAGATTACATGTTCCCAACTAGGACCAACCGAGCTTCGTGTATTAAATTGCCAGCCAATACGGATAATTTCGAGATAAAACCTAGTCTTCTTCAGATGATCCCTATATTCT
The DNA here is from genome assembly GCA_023531295.1 of Papaver armeniacum. NCBI lineage: Eukaryota > Viridiplantae > Streptophyta > Magnoliopsida > Ranunculales > Papaveraceae > Papaver > Papaver armeniacum. The sequence continues at coordinate 143,840 of JAJJWW010015957.1, read as the reverse complement.
TAGGAAAAGATGATGAGAACCCTTATTTTCATATTAGGGACTTTGAGGAAATTTGCGGGACAGTCATAATAAAAGACCTTCTTGATGAAGTCTTGAAACTTAAGATGTTTCCCTTTTCCTTGAGAGATAAAGCCAAGACCAAGCTGAACAACCTACCATCCGGATCCATTGAAACATGGCAGAACTGATTGCAGACTTTTCTATATGAAATTCTATCCTAAGCATAAAACTCCGGTTGTTAGGCGAGAAAATTAGTGCTAGTGTGCAACAAGAGGGAGAGTCTCTTTATAGGTTTTTAGAGAGATTCAATGATCTCCTATCCTAGTGTCCTCACCATGGATTTGATAAGATGAAACTTGTGGAGATTATTTATAATGGTTTAGACTATTCGACTAAATCCATGGTCGAGTCTATGTGTCTTGGGTGAGTTCACAAATAAAACTGGCGATGATGCTTTTACCTTCTTAGGAACTATCACCGAAAAATCCCAACAAAGTGGGAGTCTTGTGTTGAACCCCCTAAAAGACTCTTGGTCAATAGAAGTAGCACCAATGTGGTAGATACAAGCTTCGAGTCGATGCTAAGTTTGCTTTGCTTTGTCTAGAAGGTTAGAAGCTTTGGAAATGGGTCGAGTCTAAAAATAGGTCCTTGACGAACCTAATAGAGCCTCTCAAGTCTCTAGTTGTGGAATAGAGCCCGATAACTCATTTTGGGAAGGTCATGTTAGGGAAGAACAAGCCAATGATGTCTATAACAACGCTAGGTTTGAGAACCGTCGGAAGTTTGACCCTACTCGTGAGACCTACAACCTGGTTGGAGAAACCATCCTAATTTTCTTGGTCTAAGGGCGAGAATCAAGGACAGTCTAGTAATTCTCAACCTCCCCGTGTTTTGGTTATACTCGGAACCCTTCAAGTCAAACCCGGTTTGAAACACTTCGAGAAAAAGATCTCTACCTTAGAAGAAGCTCTTACTATGTTATCACCAACCACCTTAGCTTTCAACAAGAAACCAGGCGGCGAACCATAAGGATAATTCCCGGACTCTTGCTAAATTAGAACTTCAAGTCGGCCAAATAGCTAAGTATTTAAGTGAGAGAGAAGAAGGTAAGTTTCCTAGTCAATCTCAACCCAATCCTAGGGGGTCCATCAAATATCTTTAGTTGGTGAGGAATCATCAAACCATGTGAACTCGATAAAAACCCTTAGGAGCGGTAAAAAAGTAGACAATAAGGTAGCCATGCCTAGTGGACATACCCAGTTCCACATTCTGACCCAAGAGGAACCCGTAGCTCGGAAACCGAAACAATCCCTAAGGAGTCCCAAGAAATTCTTGTTAGGACTACCTTTGTGCCTAGATCCCCATATCCATGCAGTTGTTATCCCCAATAAAGAAGGAGTCGACATTCAACGAGATAATGGAAACATTTAAACAGGTGAACATCAATATTCCGTTATTAGAAGCAATTAGGCGGATGCCTCGCTTATGCCAAGTTCCTTAAAGATCTTTGTACACGAAAGCGTAAGCTTAATGTCCAAAAGAAAGCCTTTTTAGCCGGTCAAGTAAGTTCCATTCTTCCAACCAAACACCTCCTAAGTATAAGGACCCCGGATGCCCCACCATATCTTGTGCGATTGGTAATCACATGGTCGATAAAGCTTTACTTGACTTAAGAGCTAGTGTTAACTTACTCCCGTATCATGTATACACCCGACTAGGTCTTGGTAAGTTGAAACCGACTAAAATGACACTACAATTAGCCGATAGGTCCGTAAAAGTCCCTCGTGGTGTCATAGAGGATGTTCGATTGAGGTTGATAAGTTTATTTATCCGGTGGATTTCGTTGTTCTAGACACCCAACTTTGTTCAAGACCCAAATGCTCGGATCCCAATGATTCTAGGTCGCCCATTTTTAGCCACAACTTAACGCTGTCATCAATTGTAGGACCGGGCTTATGAACATATCCTTTGGTAATATGACCACTGAATCGAATGTATTTAATGTTACTAGACAACCTTCCGAGAATGATGACTTAGAAGAAGTGAATATGATTAGCACTTTAGTTGTGATTTAGTTCAGGATAATCGGCATGACACTCTCATGGGAGATTCTTTAGATGAATTTGAGGAAACCATTCTCTTAGACCAGGATGTGTGAACAATCTTTAGAAGAAGCCCTTGAGTATTTTAAAGACTCTACGGACCAAAATCCGAGGCAATAATGTTAGGTCTTTCTAAGAATAATGATGACCCTAAGTTTGGGGGTAGAGAACTAGAAGAATCTCTTGAGTATTTTAAGGACTCTGAAGATCCGGAAATTCAAGCAATAATTAGAGGTTTGTCTGTGAGTAGTGAAAACCCTAAGTTTGGGGGTAGTGATGGTTCTTGTGATCGTCAAATATCCCTAATTAGAGTCCCTAACTTGGGACTCGAGCTTTGTGCGTCGAGATATTACTTGAGTCTATTCGGACTATATGCAACCCGATCCTCCCGATCTTGTCCAGGAGGTAACCTGTATTAGAGACCGTTTTCGGATGAATCTATTTATCAAGATACACATATGAAGCTCAATTATGCTACCCGCATGAACCTAGTTGTCTTGACAAAAACCTTAGACGAGGATGTGCTCCTTCTATTCATTTTTCGAACCGGTGCGGTTGTGATATTGGTGTTAGCCCTATTTGGTCTTATGGACCCACAACTATTTCGGCTATTGGTGTATGACTTTGGAAGGTGAAGATCCTTTTTGAGGTATTTGATGTCCTGGGTCAAGACTTTAAACTTAGCACTCCTTGGGAGGTACCCCTTGCTCATGCAACACGGTAATATTTTTCCTCATTTCCTTCTAGTGGTAACGGTTTCTCCTTGTTCATGTTTTTAATTTCATCTTTAGAACATTGAGGACAATGTTAGATTTAAGTTTGGGGGTATGGGAGAAACTTTTTAGTTGCAATAAATAAACTCCAGAGACTAGAAATTTATGCTTATTAAGGTTGGCACTAACTAATCTAAGTGGATGGGAACATCTTGGTTGTAGGAGTTGAGGAACAAATCTGATTAGATGGAAACATATAAAGAGTCTATTCATAAAAGCACGAGAGATCGGGTGTTAGAAAAAGAAAACATGGTAGTTTCGCCATATCCTCGTGATGGAAACATCGAAAGAATCCTGATCACTTCTTTTCTTTTTCTTTTTACCATTGCTAGGGTGAAATAGAGTGACTGAGATACCAAAAAAAAAAAAAAAAAAATTGAGACCAGGACCACTAGACCAACCTAATAAATACAATAAAGTCGATCACTGGTACCCTTGTATATGCCAATGAGTTGACCTAGAGTTAGGATTATCGATCACTGGTCCCCTTGTATATGCCAGTGTGTTGATATTAGTCCAGACCAGTATCTCAGTCCTTTAGGATAGGTTCACCTTAGTCAACATCTATGTTTTTCTCTACATCCATCTTCTTAATCTTTCCATGTGATTGGTTGACTCAGGTTTATGATGTCCGAAACTATCCGAGTAGAGCTCTGTCACTTTATATGAATTTTAGTATGCTTGAGTGCAAACTCGTGTACAACAATTGGAATTTCGCATCGGGTACTTCCTCCCGCAAATCAATAAGTATGCCAACCAAGGAGATTCTTTAGTGCCTTCCAAGGTTTTGCGTAGATAGCTAGGGTCTGGAGTAAAGGTTTTGTGGGTACACCTCTGGTAAACCCTCCGGAGACAACACTCCGCCACTAGGGCCACCTAGGGGTTCAAATGATTTTTTATTTTCTAGAATAAATTTTCTCGAGGACTAGCAAATAATAAGTTTGGGGGTATTTGATAGAGACATTTTTGTGTCTAAATTGTCCTCATTGTCTCTATTGTTAGTCTCGATTTTTGTACTAATTTTGGTGTTTTTATGTGTGTATAGGTGTTTTTGGAGAAATACACTTGTGTGGAAAAAGTTGCTCAAAAAGTGTTATTTGGACCCCCGGGAGAAAAGTGATAAAGGCACCCTCATTTTGGATAAGGGCACCCCCAAGGAGCCACCTGCTATTCGCACCCCACATCTGGTTAGGGGACACCATCTTCTTCCTTTCAAATTATGGAATTTGGCGGAAACTTTTGTTCTTCACCGGCGATTTTTGTATCTTGTTTTGGGCATGATAGAAAGAGACTTAATCGCCGAAACTTCATGGTTCGACTTGTTAGAACATAACGAGGGCTGGGTATAGGCCTTTTGTTCGACCAGTTTTAGGCGGATAATCCTAGAGAAGAAATCGAGCAAAGACGTACGAGGGGAGTCGAGGGAGTTTTTCACGGTCCCGCATGAGAATTTGAACGTGTTTTGTGACTCGAGCAGCAACCAGCAGCGTGTAGGAGTGAATCTTCATACAACTGACGTGTGAGAAGACAAGATTGGAAAGAAAATATTCCCGAGAATATTTTCTTCAATCTAGAAGTAAATGAAAAATTTTAGGAGTAATGAGCGAAGATTATTGTCCCTGTTGGGTTATAAATAGTTCTTTGGTTTATCAAAGAAGGAAGACGGAGAGTTTGGGAGGGTTTGGAGCAAACAGAGTGAAGATTGATCGAGTGGCGGGTTGTTTTCTCTGCTTTATACCAAGAACACGAAGAATGACGCCAAAGACCGTCGTTCTTCAACGATGTCGGCCGACAGAGCTTTGAGGGTCATAATCTGCAGAGTTTGTGACGCATATTTATTATCGTTCTTTGTAATGATGTTTTTTGCAACATTTATAAACGTTGCAAACACCGGTTTTAATCATTTTCTCTCATTTCATCTTTGTAAACAATTTTTGAGCATGAATCAATACTTTGAGAAAGTTTACACAATGATGGGCTAAACCCAATCCTTGGGGCGATGGAGGAAGCTATCTTTCCAATGAAAAAGTGGTAATTCTTAATTATTTAATTTGTGCAATTTTTAATTATGATTATTTGCCTAGATTGAAAATAGATTTTATGATTTTTGTTAAACAATTGTATTTTCTATTGATGGAATATGCTTAGCTTAGGTTTTTGATATCCCATGCTTTGGATTAACAGTTGTTGTTTCTAAAAAATCTACTTTTGCAATAGTTGAGAATCAAATTGAACATGTGAAATTGCATGATTGTATTTAGTATCACTTTGGAATTGGTAAATAGCGGAATCCTAGCCCCAGCCTCTCCATAATTTCCAAATAACTTTTTAATTGAGCTTATTATTTTTATTTACAAAATTTAAATCTAAAAGCACAGTCTTCACAAGTCTCAACGAACCTTTTACTACAACAACATTGAAAATAAACCATCACCTAGTTCGACATCATCAACCTAGAAGGTTTGTTGGAATTGACTCCTTTCTTCACGAACCATATGTTCCAATGGATGTTGACGACAAGGAGTATAAAGAATTTTTCAGAGGTCTCAATATCTAGGAAACTTCTTATGAGAATTTATTCTTGTGTTTGTAAGTCGTGTGCCTGCGAATGATGCTTGTTTCCGAGCTAGGGAATCCAAATAAAACTAAATTGGATATGATACGTAAATCTTGATTATCCGCATAATTCTTAATCCAATATACCCATGTTAAAAGTTTGGTAGTGAATTTGGATATACGGTCTCTTAGTGTAGCATGTTTTCTTCTTTTCCTTTCTTTAATTCTTTGCTCTAATGATTGTTTCTTTTAGTCGCTCATTCAGATCCAACTAGTTGTATTCAAGAGCCCTTAATAGGGGGTACCACGTAGTGGTGAGCATGGGCCGGTATGGAACTGTTTTCACCTTATCCACATCCAATCCAATTCATTACAGATTTCAAACTTTGTATTCGCATCCAATCCAACATCCAACGGGTTTGCATCTGATGAGTGCACGGATGGACTAATTGGATATGGATAATCCAATAAATTTATTTTAGTTAAATTTATGATAAAGAAATAAAGACAACATAAATGATTTCTTATAAAACCTACACACCCTATATATGTATATACATATAAAAGTGCCATGGACAACACCCCAAGCAAACACCTTAAAAATTTCTTAACTATCCATAGTATTTTCTAAAATTATACAAATGCCCCTAATTTAATGGATATGGATGTCCAACGGATTTTCAAGATTACATCCGGGCCCGATCCGTAATCCATTGGATTCCAAAATTTTCATTTTTATTCAATCCATTGGCGAACGGACTGGGCAACCATCCGCAAAAATACAGTTCATCCTAGTCAAATCCATGGGCCAAATGCTCACCCCTACTTCCATGTTAGGTGGGGGTGTACCAAGCTTTTTTTTTATAAGTGGGGTGTACCAAGCCTAAGACAAAGCTTGGTTTTCTTATATGACAACGCCTTATCTTAATTATCTTATACCTAATTTGATAACCCTGTTAGCAATTTTGAGTTCTATTATCATTTGTTTTGTTTTGTTTGTTTGTTTTTTTTTTGAAAGGCCACAAAAAAGAAAAAAGGAAAAAAGAAAAAACCTAAAGAACAAAAGAAGCTTCACTCTCAATGAGAGGAGAAATACAAGAAGGAGGGGAAGATAACCACACATCATACGTGTGGGAAGAAACAACGTAAGCAGCTAAGGAATGAGCCACATTATTGGCCCCCCTTTTTGACAAAACTGAATTTAACGGAGTTAAACTTCACCTAGTTCTCTCTGATTCTGTTAACTGTGTACTGAATGCACCATGGGAAGAGGAGATGTCTGTACTTCAAAGTGTTTATAATGAAAAGAGCATCTCCTTCAATCACAATATCCCTCCATCCTATACTGAAAGCCAAATCTGTGACGAGTAAGGCCCCATAAGCTTCAGCTTCGACAGCGGTGGAGAAATTTAGTACTCTGCTTTGACAGCCTTGAAACTCGGCTTTACTGTCTCTTGCAACAGCACTGCAAGCAAAGCCCCTAACCCCAGCAACACCACCAAAATTAACTTTGATCATGTTAAGTTAGGAGAAGGAGGTTCCCACTTATCTTTTTGAGATTCTAAGATATCAGTTTCAGTGGGTATGTGTTTGTTCTCATCAGTGCTGGCCTCAAGATTATACCAGTACATGACTTCTTTGAGAATGGACTGAATATTAAAGCTGCCTCCATTGAATCTGATGTTGTTTTTGGCCTTCCAGATGACCCATAAAAGGCATGCACCCATCTTCAGCTTATAGTAGTCACCACTTCATTAAGCCACCTAGCTATATAATCTTGCGAGAGAATCATTTGGTGTTAATCCGGTTAAGATTCATAAGAGAAGCAAAAAGAACGACTTGCGTGGATGGAAAGTGAATAAATAAGTGGTCAACGGTCTTTATGTCTCTCGTACGGAATCTGTAATCGCATTAACACCATGTATATGTCTCATCATATTACCATTCACCCAAATCCCATTCTTGAGGACCCTCCAAATAAACAATGGATTTTAGGAGCAATATTCCGCACTCTCCATAATCTCTTCCAAGGAAATTCGGAGATCGAATAGCTACTAGGTTTTAAATCGATTAGAGTCTTTTGGTATGATTTAGTAGAGAATTCACCTGTAGGGGTGGGAGTCCAAACGGTTTGTCCCTCCTCGGTCATTAGCATCGCTCGACAAATGAATTTCCATGATCTTCATAACTTCAAAAATCTAATATAATTTCTTTAACTTGTTTTCATCCCATATTTGTTCATCATGAATAATCAAATCTTTCACCATTGTCGATCAATCAACATCGCCTCTTATTTCCCGTGACTTCTTTGGTAAATTTGAAACCCATGGGTCAGCCAAATGTTGATATTTTCCCAATTCCATACTCTCCAACAACACCCTTCCCTCATATCATCTCTACATTTCAGCATATCACTCCATGTGGAAGAACAATTGGTTTTTTTTGCATCCCAGAAACTGCCATTCTTCAGATACTTTGCTTCCATCATTCTAGCCCAAGGGCAGTTGGGTTCTTCAAGAAATTTCCAGATCAATTTCAAAATCATTTATTTATTCAAATTCTGCAAAGAGCAAATCCCTAATCCCCCTTGGTCTTTTGAGAGATCAAACTGATTCCATCTAATAAAATGCATCTTCTTAGTATCTCAACCGTGTCCCCACCAAAAGTTTCTTCTTTGCATTCCGCTCGGGCGTCCACCGTCTTCTTGGGGATGATGGAAGTGGCCATGTAATAGGGAGGAATAAGTCCCAAGACATACTTTATTAAAATAGTTCTCCCGGATGAGATGAATGACATCCCTTCCACCACCCAAGTTTCGTGTCAAACTTATCATTAAGAAATTCAAAAGAGGCATTTTGGTGACCAGGTTTAAGGATTTGATCCCAAGGTATTTTTCAATGATCTCCATTTGCTTTACTCCCAGAATTCTAGCCACTTCAACTCTTCTTTCCAACGTAACACCTTTGCTAAACAAGACATCAGACTTTTGCATATTCGCTTTTTGACCAGAGACCAGCCGATATAGGTGTGAAGAATCTTAAAGTAAAGTCTGCACACTGTCTTGTTATCTAAGGTTCCATATAGAAAGATGTCAATGCGAACATGAGGTGTGATATGACATGAGCATTCTTGCATGACTTATAACCATTGTAAAGGGTATTGTTTTCCATGGTTCTCATTAACCAATAAAGGCCTTGAGAACATAAAATGAATAAGTAGGGGGACAAGGTGAAAAGGCGGGGGTATAACAACCACACCCAACAATTCGATTAGCAATATGTATGGACAAACTCTAATATACTTTCTAGAAAATTAACTAGACAGTCAGACTCAATCTAGATAAAAAGTATATCAAAGAGTTTATATCTCAATCTCTCAATTTGATCTTTACTCAAGCAAATAGAAATATGCGAGTCTTTATCAAAGAGACATAACTTGGATGGTACCAAAGACCAATATCCAAGTGTCAATCAATTTAAATCAATAACCCAAAAGGTCGGATATTCTAATTGATTGAACAACGCACAACCTGTGATATTTTAATTATATAAATAGATATAATGCGGAATAAAAATAACACAGACACCAGAATTTTGTTAACGAGGAAACCGCAAATGCGAAAAAACCCTTGGGACCTAGTCCAGTTGAACACACACCGTATTAAACCGCTACGGACTCTAGCCTACTCCAAATTAACTTATGTCCTGGATTGTAGTTTAACCCCAATCAATCTCACACCGATCCAAAGTACAATTATGCTCCTACGCCTCTGATCCCAGCAGGATGCTACATACTTGATTCCCTTAGATGATCTCATCCACAACTAAGAGTTTCTATGACCCAAAGTCAAAGACTTTAATAAACAAATATGTATCACACAGAAAAGTCTACTGAATAGATAAATCTGCCTCCCATGAATAAACCTATGAGTTTTTTTCCGTCTTTTGATAAATCAAGGTGAACAGAACCAATCAATAACCCGAACTTATATTCCCGAAGAACAACCTAGTATTATTGATCACCTCACAATAATCTTAATCGACGCAAATGAAAAAAGATATTGCGGAATCACAAACGATGAGACGAAGTGTTTGTGATTTCTTTTCTATCTTGCCTATCGGAGATATAAATCTCAAGCCAATTATTTCAATTTTACTCGTATTTATAGAAACAACAAGATCGGATCACACAAATATAAGAAAAGTAGTATCGGTCGGCTTCACAATCCCAATGAAGTCTTTAAGTCGTTAACTTTGGTTTTAGAAGAAGAAAACCAAAGGTTAAAGGAGAATCGACTCTAGCTTAGCAAACTAGTATCACATGTAAAGTGTGGGGATTAGGTTTCCCAGTTGCTAGAGTTCTCCCTTATATAGTCTTTCAAATCAGGGTTTGCAATCAATGTTAGCTTGGTAACAAAGCATTCAATATTCACCGTTAGATGAAAACTCAATTAGATTCAAGCTAATATTTCTCAATTGTTGGATCAAAAACTTAGCTTGTTACACACAAAATGAAATGTTCAATTTTGGGTTTATGAACCGTACCCAAACATTAACATTTGTTGGTTCAACAATAGTCAACCAAATGGTTAGCCATATGATCACTCTCATATCAACCATATTCTTCTTCACCATAACTAGTTCAAATGACTCAAATGAACTAGTTAGAGAGTTTTTCAATTGCTTAGATCTTATGTAACTACACAAGACACAATCGAAGCAAAAACGGTTTGATTCACTCGAATCGGTTCATGAACTTTATAGCCACGGTTTGCAAAAGCATTCCTTAGTACAAATATTAGTTCAAGAACAACCGGTTTTAGATATAACCTACTCAAGTTCGCGGACTGGGTTCGCGAACTTAAGCTCATGGAAGGAGTACACAAACTCCAGCAGAAATTCTCGGGTGAGAACATCCGCCGGTTCGCGGACTGAGTTCACGGATTTGGCTTGCGCCACTTCCATTTCTCTTGATCAACAAAGTTCGCAAACTTTGGTTTAAGGAATAAGGACTCATACATATATGTGTTTCCACAACAATGCTTATATCCTACCAATGGTTATGTAATCAACTCTTATTTCAATCATTGAAACATTCTCGTGAGAACGTTATATAGCCGTTATTCCATGGACCATTTTTCGTCGGAGCAATTTCCAAAGTGATTGAAACATAAACATGACTTTCGTCACTAGGTAAAGATGAATTTGGTTAAAGCAAAGCTTACCAACACATATTTCGAGAAATAGATAGGCGAGTTAAACTCGTCTCGAAATAGCAAATGTGTATAATGAAAGTCTATACGTCTAAACGACTTTTGTCTCAAGAGTAGGAGATAGAGTAAATAGACTTTTGAGTGATGGATAAGTTCAAGTCTCCACATACCTTTTAGTCGATGAAGTTCCACCCTTCTCCTCGAGTAGTCCTTCGTCTTGTATGATGATTGCCATGGAGTTCTTGAGCTCAACTACACTTTTTATCCTAGTCCAAGACCTTTAGCTACATAGGCTAGAAATCAAGACTTATAGTTTTGATCACTAACATTGACAAACATGCTTGAGATAGCAATGCATGCGAGTTAAATTGAGCAATGCTCTAACAATCTCCCCTTTGTTAATTTTAGTGGCAAAACTATTAATACATATCAATACAAAAAAATAAATTAATTAACTTTTGTAGCTCCTATTCCACATGTCTAATCTTCAACATTACTCAAAAATCTTCGTCACTTCCAAGTACTCCAATGATCCCAAAGGTTGTAAGTTTAGTATCATCGTTGTTGAAAATCCGTAGCTATAAATAATAAGAAAACAAGAGTTCTCAATCATTGTTATACAGTGTCAAAGTATCATTACACAACGTCAAAGTCCAATTGTATCACAACTTCAACAACAATACTATGGTGATATGTATCACTCCACCTTAGTCAATACTCCATATCACATGGAAACCACTCCCCCTTACATAATGATCCTAAAACCATATGTATTTGTAGTGTGAACTACATATTAATTCTCCCCTTTTTGTCAATAAAATCTAAAGGTACAAGAACGGATCCTAATGAAATTTCCGAAAGAGACACTTCATGACCAAAAGAAAGAAACACATCATCTTATTTAGATGCAATCATAAAGCAAGCTAAATGCATTCATCAAGGAGTTTAAAATACAAGATAACCCCTATAATATTCCACAATCGACTCCCCACAAAATATGGCAATTAAGCGCAAGTTCAAAAGAACTCTCCCCATAATATGTCATTAGAAAGAACAACAAGAGCGGCCTTAATTTCGAAAGAAAAGAAGGATTTCTTTGGACATAACAAATCACATACATGTATGAATTTGAATCCAAAATACTCAATTAAATTAACCACAAGAGAACCCATGATTAATTTAATCTAAATACACAACCAAACTAATCACAAAAAGTAATCAATTTAATTGGCCATACTCACATAAGAGAATCTATGGAGCAATGACTAAGTTAATCATGAAAATAACCAACCCAATCAAAAGTGCTCAAACATAAGAAAACTTATGGAGTAATAACTAAATAACCAAACAAGATGATTAATTTAGTCCAATATGCTCGACATAAAGTACCTTATGGAACAACAACAAAGCTAACCATGAAAATAATCAACTTTGATTGTTTTAGTGCTCAACATAAGACACATTACAGAGCCTCACAAGAATACACAAAAAAAGTATGGATCAGGGAAGATCAATTGTCACGGAATACACAAGGATTCATTCTATTTTCCATCACAATTTGCACCATGACATACAATAAACATAATCATTGAAAAGAAAAGATTTTAACCTATCTTCCATCAATAATTGACAATATAGGCTTAACTTTTGTATTTGTCAAAAGTCCATTCATTCCTTTATCAATATAAGAATATCGACTTACGAAAAACTTTACTTTGACAAGATATGGGACAATCATAGTTCACGGACGCAAACACACATATCCCATAAACAATTGCAATATATAAAAATCATAAAGATTAATCTTTTAATCATCTTCCAAATAAACTTTAGAATTTAAATAAATAAATCTAAAAGCATTGCAAGATGAAAACGTTTGGCAATAGCTATGTAATCACAATAATTGATATTCCAAACTCTAGTAATCCTTCTTAAAAACAAGAATAAATTCTCATAAGAAGTTTCTTAGGTATCAAGACAAACTCATAATGCACATATAAGATTATTTGTCCTTAGATGGTATAATCAATCTTTTTCGCCTTAGGATTTACACCAAGAATAGTTACCAAAGGCGATATAAAGATTTTATTAACAGAGAAGAACATACAAAGTCATTAACGACCATGCACCATAGTTCACATAAGATGATTGTGATCATTCAAAATCCCATAGTAATGCGTACTACTGTCCATTCTTGAACTTCCTTCTTTGTGATTCCCAACAACATTCTTGTAAAATCTACAAATGAGCTTAGAAGAGTATTACTCAAGAATCCAAGTGCCCAAGTCCAAGAGAAGTGGAACAAGTGCGACGAAACGGAGCAAAACACTCAAAAAACAAGAGACGGGACAAATACCAATCTTAACTTATCTAAATTCAGGAATTCTCATCTCTATTTTGAAGAGAATTCAAAGAGAAAGAGAATTCAAAAGAATGAGGTCATTCCGAGTTCGGACGAAGAAGTTACGGCCAAAATAAGTTTACCGAATATCGACGTCTTCAAAAATAATGCATACGGGTTTGCAAACGGATTTTTGTGACTGGTATGTGTACCATGAAGTCCAAACATCCCGAACTACTATTTTCAAACCTAAACACTCAAGTTAGGTAGAAATGAACTATAAGCAAGATCATTATAAGTACTATAAGTAGATAAAAACACAAATCTTGCTCAAGTTTATAGACATACCTTTTTAGAAGAATAAAATCAATCGAATTCTACACCTTCAAGATAATCTATGTGCCCTAATTCTTGTGCTTCCCTCACCGTATACATAGCAGGGCATTCCTTGGTGAGGATGCACTTTTAACACAATCAAGTTGTGTTGAGGTGAACAATGTCTTGCTCACCACAAGTGTCTTTGGATTATCATGAAAGAGATCACTTTTAGAACCTTTCACATCCAAGTCCATCTTTCCAAAGAACTTGTTAAGTTCCAACATCATGGATAACTTTTTTTCCATAGGCATGGAATTTTTACGGAAGATCGTTCCTTTTCACACTCAAATCATCATTGACTTTCTTTGGTATCCACTTCGTAGTGCGTTTAGGAACAAACGAAACCTTTTCCCATTACGCCTTCTAGATTTCTCGGAAGAGAATTGGATTGACTATTCTTTTGCAAGTTAGTCTTTCTCCAATCGGGAGCATGGATCTTGTCTTCGTCTTTTTTACGAAGTTATCCTTTTGATAACCATTACGATTGTGAAAAGGATTCGTATGACGTATATAGGAAAAAACTAAGAAAATCACAGCACTGATTGCTTTCCCTAAAGGTTGGACAGTTACAACTTGTAACGTTAAGGGGATCAGTCTTAACATATGATTTTGGTTTCACAAATTCTTGTGATGCCCAAACAATAATATCATGAAGTTTCTCATTCCTTATACTGGAAACGACATCTTCTTTCCAGGGTGACCTTTATTTCCGCAATAGTGGCAAACATAAGGAATGTTCTTATCTCGATCCGTGAGTGCTGATTTTGGAGGTTGATATATTTTGCTCTTTTGAACCTTAATCGCCGGTGAAGGTATTTCACTTTTTCCATCAAAAACCTTTTGTTGAGAAGAATCACTAGCCTTGACAAATTTTACCTCTTTGCTAATACTTGGAGCATCTATTCCCTTATAGCCCAATCCTCGTGTATCACGATGATTTTTACTTGCTACTAGCATAGTGGTTAATTTGTTTGAACTAGTATTGAACTTTTTCAAGTCATCTTCCAACATCTTGATTTTATCAAGAGAAGCAGCTAAATCAGCCTCAAAACGTTTTTCTCGAGCGAGAAAAGCGCTTTCTCTGTAATCAAAACTAATTTGTTGAGAGTTAAACCTTGCTTCAGATTATGCAAGTTTCTCTTCAAACGAAAAGTACTTTTGAAGAGATTATCACATTCAATTGAATTCATACGTAGGTTTTCCTCAGAATCCTTGAGGATCGATTCGTTAGAACGATTCGAAACATAAACACCTGCGTAACATCTTCTCAATTTCTTGTTTTCTCGACAGAGAGGAGTCAGAAGAGGAGTGACATGAGAAGTTGTCATCTTCTTCTTTTCTAACGAATTTAAAACCTTCACATACTCAGAGACTTCCTCATCAACATCTCTATCAATATCTGAAAAGGAGAGGGTACCCAAATATACCTCAAGCTAAAACTTTTCCTACCTATAAGTCATTTCTCCGAAAGTGATTGTCTATGGACTGAGTCGAGACAATACAACTAATCGGTTCACACTGTGTGATCGTCTATGGATACGAGATCGAGACAATACAACAACGAAATATGTTTACTTGATACAAAGGTTCTGGACAACCAAACACAATAGGATTGCTTATCAAGTAAATAGGAATTAACGCTTGTGTGATTTAGATTAATTATAATAAAAAAATTATAATGCGAAAATAAAAGTAAATGACACAACAAGATTTTGTTAACGAGGAAACCGCAAATGCAAAAACCCGGACCTTGTCCAACTGAATACTCTTAGGATTAACCCGCTACACAAAATTACACCTAACTTCATATAGTTGATACCAAGTAACTAACCCTATAGTTCACTTAGTTCCGTCTCGTATTACCACGCCTCCGACTTATGAATAAGTCACGTACTTGGAACAATTCCTTTGGTTCGTATTCCAAATAGTAAAGGAACAACAAATCTGTTTGGTATCAACTCTATTCAACCAAGTGATATGAGTCGGACAAAGGCTCTTCCGTTTATCTTAACATAAACTCCTTCGTCAGGTCCTTAGATCTATCTTATGTTCAATCACCCAAAGGTAATCGTTTAAGATTAAGCCAATCAATACCTTTAATCACAAGGAAACGATTGATGCCGATCTACTCAATTAATCAATCAATCTACCACAAGGATAAACCGATTATTAATTGGATCCTCTTTTACCGAAACAAGTATTGTGCACACCAAAGATTATAAAACCCAAGTCGATCTTCAATTTCTTCTTTGTCTTCAAATCTTCTTAAATCTTCAATAAAAACCTGCACACAATCACTTGAATCTCTTGTGATCAATCACGCACAAAACGGAGTCTCAACAATGGATTATCACAAGATCGTCTTTAGAACTAACAACAGTCTAAAGATCCTCTGTTGAAACTCTGAACTAGTTTGAGTGAATCTTATATCAGAAGAGAAGATTCTCAAGAATAAACAAACTAGGTGCAATCAGATTTCAACCACCGTTAGTCAATCAAATCAATCAAAAACAAAGATAAACCGCAATTATCTAGTTTCCCACCAACAGGTCGCGCTAGAGCTTCTCAATCCCAAAGAAGACTTTAAATTGAGCGGCCGTAAGAGATTTCGCCTAATTAGGTTACTCTCCTCTCCGATAGGCGGCTACACCAGTATAAAACAACAAAAGAGTAAATCATTGTTACGAAGGATTAGTATGCTAGAAAGGCAAACTCCGTGTATTTATATACAAGGAAGTTTGGACACCAAGGAATTTCCAAAACCGAAAATATTCTCAAGATACTCATTAAAGCACAAATTCGGTTTCCATAATTCCCGGAAATGCTCGTCCAAAAATAACGATCGAAATCTCTCTAAAATCTAATTAGTGAATGCACATTACTAATTCCGCCTACAAAATGAAATTAATAACCTTAATTAAAAAATTCTTAACTTACTTATGTTTCGATCCTGGGATTCTCTTCCCTTAGCCGTTAAGGAATATCTTTGAACAATTATAAACATTCACAACACGTGTTCAAAGTTTGTCGACATCTTAACTTTGTAAGTTCTCTTTCACACTTACAACCTTGAAACCGATTTGCCACACTTCCAAACAAGTTTAGAATTGGTTCATATGACTTTCAAGAGGAGATGTATGTACTTCAAAGTGTTTATAATGAAAAGATCATCTCCTTCAATCACAATATCCCTCCATCCTATACCTTTGAAAGCCAAATCTGTGACGAGTAAGGCCCCATAAGCTTCAACTTTCGGCAATGGGAGAAATTTAGTACTCGCTTTGACACCTTTGAAACTCCTGGGCTACTGTCTCTTGCAACAAAGACTCGCAAGCAAATCCCTAACCTCAGCAGCCACCAAAATTAACTTTGATCATGTTAAGTTAGGAGAAGGAGGTTCCCACTTATCTTTTGAGATTCTAAGATATCGGTTTCAGTGGGTATGTGTTTGTTCTCATCGATCTTTGCCTCAAGATTGTACCAGTACATGACTTCTTTGAGAATGGACTGAATATTAAAGCTGCCTCCATTGAATCTCGATGTTATTTTTGGCCTTCCGTATGACCCATAAAAGGCATGCACCATCTTGACTTATAGTAGTCACCACTTCATTAAGCCACCTAACTATATAATCTTGCAGAGAATCATTTGGTGTTAATCCGGTTCGAGATTCATAAGAGAAGCAAAAAGAACAGCTTATGTGGATGGAAAGTGAATAAATAAGTGGTCAACAGTTTTTATGTCTCTCAGATCTGAATCTGCAATCGATATTAACACCATGTATATGTCTCATCATATTACCATTCACCGCAATCCCATTCTTGAGGACCCTCCAAATAAACAAATTTGGATTTTAGGAGCAATATTCCGCACTCTCCATAATCTCTTCCAAGGAAATTCGAGAGATCGAATAGCTACTAGGTTTTCTGTCAGTTAGAGTCTTTTGGTATGATTTAGTAGAGAATTCACCTGTAGGGTGGGGAGTCCAAAGCAGTTTGTCCCTCTGGCTGTTAGCATCAGTCGACAAATGAATTTCCATGATCTTCATAACTTCAGTATATAATTGCTTTAACTTGTTTTCATCCCATATTTGTTCATCATGAATAATCAAATCTTTCACCATTGTCAGATCAATCTGAATACTGCCTCTTATTTCCGGCGACTTCTTTGGTAAATTTGAAACCCATGGGTCAGCCCAAATGTTGATATTTTCCCAATTCCATACTCTCCAACAACACCCTTCCCTCATATCATCTCTACATTTCAGCATAGCACTCCATGTGGAAGAACAATTGGTTTTTTTTTTTTTGCATCCCAGAAACTGCCATTCTTCAGATACTTTGCTTCCATCATTCTAGCCCAAGGGCAGTTGGGTTCTTCAAGAAATTTCCAGATCAATTTCAAAATCATTTATTTATTCAAATTCTCGTAAAGAGCAAATCCCTAATCCCCTTGGTCTTTTGAGAGATCAAACTGATTCCATCTAATAAAATGCATCTTCTTAGTATCTCAACCGTGTCCCCACCAAAAGTTTCTTAATGTTTCGCTCGTTCAGCGTCCACCGTCTTCTTGGGGATGATGGAAGTGGCCATGTAATAGGGAGGAATAAGTCCCAAGACATACTTTATTAAAATAGTTCTCCCAGCATGAGATGAATGACATCCCTTCCACCCTGCAAGTTTCGTGTCAAACTTATCATTAAGAAATTCAAAAGAGGCATTTTGGTGACCGTGGTTTAAGGATTTGATGCCCAAGGTATTTGTCAATGATCTCCATTTGCTTTACTCCCAGAATTCTAGCCACTTCAACTCTTCTTTCCAACGTAACACCTTTGCTAAACAGGACATCAGACTTTTGCATATTCGCTTTTTGACCAGACCAGCCAGCATAGGTGTGAAGAATCTTAAGTAAAGTCTGCACTGTCTTGTTATCTAAGGTTCCATATAGAAAGATGTCGTCTGCGAACATGAGGTGTGATATGACATGAGCATTCTTGCATGACTTATAACCATTGTAAAGGGTATTGTTTTCCATGGTTCTCATTAACCAATAAAGGCCTTGAGAACATAAAATGAATAAGTAGGGGACAAGGTGAAAAGGCTGGGGGTATAACAACCACACCCAACAATTCGATTAGCAATCAGATGGACAAACTCTAATATACTTTCTAGAAAATTAACTAGACAACAAAGGCTCAATCTAGATAAAAAGTATATCAAAGAGTTTATATCTCAATCTCTCAATTTGATCTTTACTCAAGCAAATATAAATATGCGAGTCTTTATCAAAGAGACATAACTTGGATGGTACCAAAGACCAATATCCAAGTGTCAATCAATTTAAATCAATAACCCAAAAGGTCGGATATTCTAATTGATTGAACAACGCATAATCTGTGATATTTTAATTATATAAATAGATATAATGCGGAATAAAAATAACATGTATACACGAGAATTTTGTTAACGAGGAAACCGCAAATGCAGAAAAACCCTGGGACCTAGTCCAGATTGAACACACACCGTATTAAGCCGCCACTGGACTCTAGCCTACTCCAAATTAACTTTGGCCTGATCAGTAGTTGAACCCCAATCAATCTCACACTGATCCAAATACAATTATGCTCCTACGCCTCTGATCCCAGCAGGATGCTACATACTTGATTCCCTTAGATGATCTCATCCACAACTAAGAGTTGCTATGACCCAAAGTCGAAGACTTTAATAAACAAATCAGATCACACGTAAAAGTCTAGAATAGATAAATCCGTCTCCCACGAATAAACCTATGAGTTTTGTTCCGTCTTTTGATAAATCAAGGTGAACAGGAACCAATCAATAACCTGAACTTATATCCCCGAAGAACAGCCTAGTATTATTGATCACCTCACAATAATCTTAATCGACGCAGTGAAAAAGATATCATGGAATCATAAACGATGAGACGAAGTGTTTGTGATTTCTTTTCTATCTTGCCTATCGGAGATATAAATCTCAAGCCAATTATTTCAATTGTACTCGTATTTATAGAAACAACAAGATCGATCACACAAATATAAGAAAAGTAGAATCGGCCCGGCTTCACAATCCCAATGAAGTCTTTAAGTCGTTAACTTTGGTTTTAGAAGAAGAAAACTAAAGGTTAAAGGAGAATCGACTCTAGCTGAGCAAACTAGTATCACAGGTAAAGTGTGGGGATTAGGTTTCCCAGTTCTTTGAGTTCTCCCTTATATAGTCTTTCAAATCGGGGTTTGCAATCAATGTTAGCTTGGTAACAAAGCATTCAATATTCACCGTTAGATGAAAACTCCGATTAGATTCAAGCTAATATTTCTCAACTGTTGGATCAAAAACTTAGCTTGTTACACACAAATGAAATGTTCAATTTTGGGTTTATGAACCGTACCCAAACATTAACATTTGTTGGTTCAACAATAGTCAACCAAATGGTTAGCCATATGATCACTCTCATATCAACCATATTCTTTTCACCATAACTAGTTCAAATGACTCAAATGAACTAGTTAGAGAGTTTTTCAATTGCTTAGATCTTATGTAACTACACAAGACACAATCGAAGCAAAAACGGTTTGATTCACTCGAATCGGTTCATGAACTTTATAGCCACGGTTTGCAAAAGCATTCCTTAGTACAAATATTAGTTCAAGAACAACCGGTTTTAGATGTAACCTACTCAAGTTCGCGGACTGGGTTCGCGAACTTAAGCTCATGGAAGGAGTACACAAACTCCAGCAGAAATTCTTGGGTAAGAACATCCGCCGGTTCATGACCGAGTTCACTTGATTTGGCTTGCGCCACTTCCATTTCTCTTGATCAACAAAGTTCGCAAACTTTGGTTTAAGGAATAAGGACTCATACATATATGTGTTTCCACAACAATGCTTATATCCTACCAATGGTTATGTAATCTAAACTCTTATTTCAATCATTGAAACATTCTCAGAGAACGTTATATAGCCGTTATTCACAGACCATTTTTCGTCAGAGCAATTTCCAAAGTGATTGAAACATAACATGACTTTCGTCACTAGGTAAAGATGAATTTGGTTAAAGCAAAAGCTTACCAACACATATTTCGAGAAATAGATAGGCGAGTTAAACTCGTCTCGAAATAGCAAATGTGTATAATGAAAGTCTATACGTCTAAACGACTTTTGTCTCAAGAGTAAGAGATAGAGTAAATAGACTTTTGAGTGACAAATAAGTTCAAGTCTCCACATACCTTTTAGTCGATGAAGTTCCACCGGTTCCTCGAGTAGTCCTTCGTCTTTTATGATGATTGCCATGGAGTTCTTGAGCTCAACTACACTTTTTATCCTAGTCCAAGACCTTTAGCTACATAGGCTAGAAATCAAGACTTATAGTTTTGATCACTAACATTGACAAACATGCTTGAGATAGCAATGCATGCGAGTTCGACCGAGCAATGCTCTAACAATCTCCCCCTTTGTCAATTTTAGTGGCAAAACTATTAATACATATGGAATACAAAAAAATAAATTAATTAACTTTTGTAGCTCCTATTCCACATGTCTAATCTTCAACATTACTCGAAATCTTCGTCACTTCCAAGTACTCCAATGATCCCAAAGGTTGTAAGTTTAGTATTTATCCTAGTCCAAGACCTTTAGCTACATAGGCTAGAAATCAAGACTTATAGTTTTGATCACTAACATTGACAAACATGCTTGAGATAGCAATGCATGCGAGTTCGACCGAGCAATGCTCTAACAATCTCCCTTTGTTAATTTTAGTGGCAAAACTATTAATACATATGGAATACAAAAAAAAATTAATTAACTTTTGTAGCTCCTATTCCACATGTCTAATCTTCAACATTACTCGAAATCTTCGTCACTTCCAAGTACTCCAATGATCCCAAAGGTTGTAAGTTTAGTATCATCGTTGTTGAAAATCCGTAGCTATAACAATAAGAAGACAAGAGTTCTCAATCATTGTTATACAAAAGGTCAAAGTATCATTACACAACGTCAAAGTCCAATTGTATCACAACTTCAACAACAATACTATGGTGATATGTATCACTCCACCTTAGTCAATACTCCATATCACATGGAAACCACTCCCCCCTTACATAATGATCCTAAAACCATATGTATTTGTAGTGAACTACATATTAATTCTCCCCCTTTTGTCAATAAAATCGCAAAGGTACAAGAACGGGATCCTAATGAAATTTCCGAAAGAGACACTTCATGACCAAAAGAAAGAAACACACATCATCTTATTTAGATGCAATCATAAAGCCGAAGCTAAATGCATTCATCAAGGAGTTTAAAATACAAGATAACCCCTATAATATTCCACAGTCGCACTCCCCACAAAATATGGCAATTAAGCGCAAGTTCAAAAAGAACTCTCCCCCATAATATGTCATTCGCGAAAGAACAACAAGAGCGGCCTTAATTTCGAAAGAAAAGAAGGATTTCTTTGGACATAACAAATCACATACAAGTATGAATTTGAATCCAAAATACTCAATTAAATTAACCACAAGAGAACCCATGATTAATTTAATCGAAATACACAACCAAACTAATCACAAAAAGTAATCAATTTAATTGGCCATACTCACATAAGAGAATCTATGGAGCAATGACTAAGTTAATCATGAAAATAACCAACCCAATCAAAAGTGCTCAAACATAAGAAAACTTATGGAGTAATAACTAAATAACCAAACAAGATGATTAATTTAGTCCAATATGCTCGACATAAAGTACCTTATGGAACAACAACAAAGCTAACCATGAAAATAATCAACTTTGATTGTTTTAGTGCCCAACATAAGACACATTACAGAGCCTCACAGTAATACACAAAAAGTATGGATCAGGGAAGATCAATCGCTGCGGAATACACAAGGATTCATTCTATTTTCCATCACAATTTGCACCATGACATACAATAAACATAATCATTGAAAACAAAAGATTTTAACCTATCTTCCATCAATAATTGACAATATAGGCTTAACTTTTGTATTTGTCAAAAGTCCATTTATTCCTTTATCAATATAAGAATATCGACTTACGAAAGACTTTACTTTTGACAAGATATGGGACAATCATAGTTCACGGACGCAAACACACATATCCCATAAACAATTGCAATATATAAAATCATAAAGATTAATACTGCAAAATCATCTTCCAAATAAACTTTAGAATTTAAATAAATAAATCTAAAAGCATTGCAAGATGAAAACGTTTGGCAATAGCTATGTGTAATCACAATAATTGCTATTCCAAACTCTAGTAATCCTTCTTAAAAACAAGAATAAATTCTCATAAGAAGTTTCTTAGGTATCAAGACAAACTCATAATGCACATATAAGATTATTTGTCCTTAGATGGTATAATCAATCTTTTTCGCCCGGATTTACACCAAGAATAGTTACCAAAGGCGTATAAAAAGATTTTATTAACAGATAAGAACATACAAAGTCATTAACGACCATGCACCATAGTTCACATAAGATGATTGTGATCATTCAAAAATCCCATAGTAATGCGCATTTACTGTCCATTCTTGAACTTCCTTCTTTGTGATTCCCCAACAACATTCTTGTAAAAGCTACAAATGATCTTAGAAGAGTATTACTCCAAGAATCCAAGTGCCCAAGTCCAAGAGAAGTGGAACAAGTGCGACGAAACGGAGCAAAACACTCAAAAAAAAAAGAGACGGGACAAATACCAATCTTAACTCATCTAAATTCAGGAATTCTCATCTCTATTTTGAAGAGAATTCAAAGAGGAAGAGAATTCAAAAAGAATGAGGTCATTCCGAGTTCGGACGAAGAAGTTACGGCCAAAATAAGTTTACCGAATATCGACGTCTACAGGTCAGTATGCATACGGGTTTGCAAACGAATTTTTGTGACCTGGTATGTGTACCATGAAGTCCAAACATCCCGAACTACTATTTTCAAACCTAAACACTCAAGTTAGGTAGAAATGAACTATAAGCAAGATCATTATAAGTACTATAAGTAGATAAAAACACAAATCTTGCTCAAGTTTATAGACATACCTTTTTAGAAGAATAAAATCGAATCGAATTCTACAGCCTTACCGAACATAATCTATGTGCCCCAATTCTTGTGCTTCCCTCACCGTATACATAGCAGGGCATTCCTTGGTGAGGATGCACTTTTAACACAATCAAGTTGTGTTGAGGTGAACAATGTCTTGCTCACCACAAGTGTCTTTTGGATTATCATGAAAGATATCACTTTTAGAACCTTTCACATCCAAGTCCATCTTTCCAAAGAACTTGTTAAGTTCCAACATCATGGATACTGCTTTTTCCATAGGCATGGAATTTTCTGGAAGATCGTTCCTTTTCACACTCAAATCATCATTGACTTTCTTTGGTATCCACTTCTGAGTGCGTTTAGGAACAACCGGAACCTTTTTCCCATTACGCTCTTCTAGATTTCTCGGAAGAGAATTGGATTGACTATTCTTTTGCAAGTTAGTCTTTCTCCAATTGGGAGCATGGATCTTGTCTTCGTATTTCTGAAGTTATCCTTTTGATAACCATTACGATTGTGAAAAGGATTCGTATGACGTATATAGGAAAAACTAGGAAAATCACAGCACTGATTGCTTTCCCTAAAGGTTGGACAGTTACAACTTGTAACGTTAAGGGGATCAGTCTTATCATATGATATTGGTTTCACAAATTCTTGTGATGCCCAAACAATAACATCATGAAGTTTCTCATTCCTTATACGGAAACGACATCTCCTTTCCAGGTGACCTTTATTTCCTCAATAGTGGCAAACATAAGGAATGTTCTTACCTCGATCCGTGAGTGCTGATTTTGGAGGTTGATATATTTTGCTCTTTTGAACCTTAACTGCCGGTGAAGGTATTTCACTTTTTCCATCAGTGGAAACCTTTTGTTGAGAAGAATCACTAGCCTTGACAAATTTTACCTCTTTGCTAATACTTGGAGCATCTATTCCCTTATAGCCCAATCCTCGTGTATCACGATGATTTTTACTTGCTACTAGCATAGTGGTTAATTTGTTTGAACTAGTATTGAACTTTTTCAAGTCATCTTCCAACATCTTGATTTTATCAAGAGCAGCAACTAAATCAGCCTCAAAACGTTTTTCTCGAGCGAGAAAAGCGCTTTCTCTGTAATCAAAACTAATTTGTTGAGAGTTAAACCTTGCTTCAGATTCTGCAAGTTTCTCTTCAAACGAAAAGTACTTTTGAAGAAGATTATCACATTCAATTGAATTCATACGTAGGTTTTCCTCAGAATCCTTGAGGATCGATTCGTTAGAACGATTCGAAACATAAACACCTGCGTAACATCTTCTCAATTTCTTGTTTTCTCGACAGAGAGGAGTCAGAAGAGGAGTGACATGAGAAGTTGTCATCTTCTTCTTTTCTAACGAATTTAAAACCTTCACATACTCAGAGACTTCCTCATCAACATCTCTATCAATATCTGAAAAGGAGAGGGTACCCAAATATACCTCAAGCTAAAACTTTTCCTACCTATAAGTCATTTCTCCGAAAGTGATTGTCTATGGACTGAGTCGAGACAATACAACTAATCGGTTCACACTTCGTGTGATCGTCTATGGATACGAGATCGAGACAATACAACAACGAAATATGTTTACTTGATACAAAGGTTCGGACTTAACCAAACACAATAGGATTGCTTATCAAGTAAATAGGAATTAACGTTTGTGTGATTTAGATTAATTATAATAAAAAAATTATAATGCGGAAAATAAAAGTAAATGACACAACAAGATTTTGTTAACGAGGAAACCGCAAATGCAGAAAAACCCCGGGACCTTGTCCAGAATTGAATACTCTTAGGATTAAGCCGCTACACAAAATTACACCTAACTTCGTATAGTTGAGACCAAGTAACTAACCCTATAGTTCACTTAGTTCCATCTGTATTCCCACGCCTCCGACTTGTGAATAAGTCACGTACTTGGAACAATTCCTTTGGTTCGTATTCCAAATAGTAAAGGAACAACAAATCTGTTTGGTATCAACTCTATTCAACCAAGTGATATGAGTCGGACAAAGGCTCTCCTGTTTATCTTAACATAAACTCCTTCGTCGGGTCCTTAGATCTATATTATGTTCAATCACCCAAAGGTAATCGTTTAAGATTAAGCCAATCAATACCTTTAATCACAAGGAAACGTATTGATGCCGATCTACTCAATTAATCAATCCAATCTACCACAAGGATAAACCGATTATTAATTGGATCCTCTTTTTTACCGAAACAAGTATTGTGCACACCAAAGATTATAAAACCCAAGTCGATCTTCAATATCTTCTTTGTCTTCAAATCTTCTTAAATCTTCAATAAAAACTCGCACACAATCACTTGAATCTCTTGTGATCAATCACGCACAAAAACGGAGTCTCGTTAACAATGGATTATCACAAGATCGTCTTTAGAACTAACAACAGTCTAAAGATCCCTGTTGAAACTCTGAACTTGTTTGAGTGAATCTTATATGAGAAGAGAAGATTCTCAAGAATAAACAAACTAGGTGCAATCGATTTCAACCACCGTTAGTCAATCAAATCAATCGAAAACAAAGATAAACCGCAATTATCTAGTTTCCCACCAACAGTCGCGCTAGAGCTTCTCAATCCCAAAGAAGACTTTAAATTGAGCGGCCGAGAGATTTCGCCTAATTAGGTTACTCTCCTCTCGGATAGGCAGCTACACTAAGAATAACAACAAAAGAGTAAATCTGTTGTTACGAAGGATTAGTTTGCTAGAAAGGCAAACTCCGTGTATTTATAGACAAGGAAGTTTGGACACCAAGGAATTTCCAAAACCGAAAATATTCTCAAGATATTCATTAAAGCACAAATTCGGTTTCCATAATTCCTGGAAATGCTCTGTCCAAAAATAACGATCGAAATCTCTCGGAAAATTAAATTAGTGAATGCACATTACTAATTCTGCCTACAAAATGAAATTAATAACCTTAATTAAAAAATTCTTAACTTACTTATGTTTCGATCCTGGGATTCTCTTCCCTTAGCCGTTAAGGAATATCTTTAAACAATTATAGAAATAAACATTCACAACACGTGTTCAAAGTTTGTCGACATCTTAACTTTGTAAGTTCTCTTTCACACTTACAACCTTGAAACCGATTTGCCACACTTCCAAACAAGTTTAGAATTGGTTCATCTGACTTTCAAGAACTATTTGATTGATCAAACCAACATTCAATCACAATCATGGGTTTACGGTTCTACCAAAACAAGTTTCGGTTGTACCTCCATGTGAATATTGTGCATAGTCACACTAGCTTCCCAAAAATTCGGTTGACTAGGTACTAGGATCGGTTCCCCACGTATATATGGTATCTAACTTATATGTGTTGCACATGTCCATAGGATCGGTTCCCCTTTCTGCTATGAACCGTGCTGCACCCCATACAAGGATCGGTTCCCTTTGATGTACTTGCACCCCTTACTAGGATCATTTCCCTTTCCCTTACAAGGATCGATTCCCTTTCCCTTACAAGGTCGGACATACAAAATCCGATCATACCACAGGTGATTACTTAAGATCGGTTTTACTAATAAAAGTTATACCAATACATAAGTCAGGCCTTTGTGAACAGTTCTACCAAAAACACAACAAGTTGTGAGCGGTTATACTCTATCACACATATTGGTTGTTCATAAGATATGCAATGAATAACAAAACCAATAACACTCGGCAATTTCCTTTTCGGTTCACAAACAAGTTTATGAACTTACTTCCTTAGAACACATGTAAACATTGTTCCCTAGGATGAAATCCTCACCTCATACCCATACATAATCATAATAACATTCAAATGATTATGGCGATGTCTTATCTACAAAGTTTAATGGTTAAGCAATACACCTCGTATTGTATTCCTTAATACTATGTATATCTAGAGTTCAAATATGCTTGGCATTATATTTTCAATATGCACGACTTGAAAGATACGTTAGGGAATGAAACAGTTCAAGTAAAATATCACTAACCTCAAGAGGAAGGATGATTGTTTTTGTTGTAGCTCCTTGCTTCTTCACATCTTCAAGTCTTCGCAATACTTGTAATGTATCCGATAGACACATTTTTGTGTCTAATTTGATCTCAATACTATATATTGTTGGCACTCGATTTTGTATTAATTTTGGTGTTTTATGTGTTTGTAGGCATCTTTGAGAAATAAACATTTTTGGAAAATTCGGCTCGAAAAGTTGATTTTGGCACCCGAGGACACGTGTTATTCGGACTCTTCATTTGTTGGTTAAGGGGCACCTCAATTACTAAGGGGCACCCCGGTTGCTATTCGCACCCCACACCTGGATAGGGGGGACGCGTATCTTCATCACCGTGAGAATTCTTTTGGCGGGAAAGTTTTATTTGAAATATCCTGCTACAAAATGTATTTTGGGAATGATTTGGGCGAGATTTTCTGATATTCTCGTTGTTTTGGTTTGTAATTATCCTGTTACACTAAAACGAGGGGAGGTAATTGATTCATGCACGAGAATAAATGAAGATATGGGAAGATTTCCCAAAATGGGGAAGGAAAAATAGTCGAGTTAGTTGAAGATTCTGTGATGATTTTGTGAAGATTTTGTGCGTGTTTGGATAAAGTTGAAGCACTTCAAACGCGTGAAGAAGATATAGAAGGAAATCTCGGTGATTCCGTGAGAGTAAAGAGAAAATATTCTTGCATTCAACCGAGAATATTCGGAGTTATGACGAGATATTTTCATCCCTGGGCTATATAAAGAGGTTACGGGACTCGGAGAAGGGGATCGAGAGTTTTGGGGAGAGAATCAAGAGTTGTAGTAAACTTAAGTTTATATTATTTTCCTCCATTTTCTTCTTTGTAAACACAATTTGAGCTATAAAAATATATTTTGAGCGTGTTTTGCACTATGTGGAGCTAAACCTTTCTGGGGACGACGGAGGAAGCCAAAATTCGTCATGTGGTAAATCCATTTAATTATTTATATGACTATTTGCATTAAAATAAAATTACAAAAAGATTTTTCTTAATTAATTGTCATTTCGTTTGATGGTTTATGCTTAGGATTTATTCTTTTGATATGCCATGCTTAAGATTTACAATTAATATTTTAAGAATCTACATTAGGCAAAGAAATAGAGTCAAAATTCTTATTGAATGAGCTATATTGGTTTAGAATAAATAAGTGAATTACATGAATTTGAATATTTGGTGGAATCCTAGTCCTAGTACCTCTCGAAACATTGTTATTATTTTGTATATAATTGCTAGTTTTATAATTTAAATCTAAAATTTAATTTCATCAAGTCCGAGTGAACGACAAACCTTACTACCACTTTCTACAACATCATTGAAAATATCATCAATTTTTGGCGCCGCCGACGCGGACTTGTGTATAGATTTGTTTTTAGGTTTTATTATTAATTATTAATTTTTATTTTTATTATTTTGTTCCTTTTTACGCGTTTTGGTTTTTCTATTTGCTTTTCAGACTTGGTGAGCTTATATAAAAGAGAAAGTGTTGAGAAGTAAAGCGAAGCCAAAGAAAGAAAGAAGAGAAAAATCCAAAGGAGTAAAGAAGAATATTTTTGTTTATAGTTAATTTATTTTTTATTAGATATTTTTTTTTAGAAACTGTAAATAGGCTTTTATTTTTGTAATCTTTTATATTTTTGGATATTTTTATTTTTGGACATTGAACATTGGACTTTTTTTTTTAAAACCCTAAGGAGGGTTATTTAAATATAAACTGCACAGGGAAGGACGACGATTACGATATCGTCTCGGCCCCTCGGGTTCGTACATGACATAGGAGTCGTGGCCCGAGTCGACTTCAACGGTTCATCCCCTGGCCCGGAACGGGAGGTAAGAATTCTAAACACCCGCGAATCCCCTGCCAAATGGGTTTCTTTGGATGATTTTGTATGCATATATGTTGAGGTCTTGAATACGGGTGTTTTAATTTCCTAGTAAAGGGCAAGGACTAGCCATACAAGATAAGGGTTCGGATTTCATCACCGTTTCTCTTCTTGCCCGCCTTGGGAAAACAAAACCAAACGCGAACCTAAGCCTAAAATTTTGAATAGAACGAGACCGATAGGGTAACGAGCTTAATAGGAAAGTCGTTCGAAAAATATTGGTTACTCTATTAAGCATACTTCGAAGTTCATGATGGTTTCTATGAGTTGAATGCGTGACTGCGCCGCCTTGTAATGCGGTGAGGCCTTGGGTATCAAAGCTCCACGCAGCTTCCCTCGCCTCTATTCAACTTACTTAAACTCCTGGATTGATTCCGCAGGGGTTTGCTCGGTTGTAACGAATTCCCTTTCGAAGGATTAGAAGCTGGTCTAGAAAACAATCTAAGTGGAGCCCGCATGCTTTTTGTTTGCTAGAAATCGCAGGTTTGTTGTGGTTTAGTCGCCTTGTTTGTGTTTGTGTAGAATTCCCTTGCGGTTAGGATGTCAAAACCGGTATAGCCAATACAACGAATATCCAACTGAACAATATGGACATCACTACTATGACCATAGTGTGAATAGTGGTTGGGAACGCCAACCTTTTGAAGGTTATGGGTCATACCATGGTGAGCCCAATTACTATCCACACGTGCATCGGTCTTATGAGAAAAACAATTCATCTATTTCTCTAGAAGAGGCTTTCAAGAGTCATTCCTTATTTGTGAAGGAAACCTTAAATATTCCAGATGAGTCCCTAGAGCAGTCAACTAGGATGTATTTAGAAGAGGCTCTTAAGCAATTTACTGAAAGTACAAATAGGATTGTCGAAAAACTTGCTCGAAATAATCTTAATTTCCAATACGGTGTTTTCAATAATACCCATGAAAATGAGGATATTTATAATCAAGATGACGAGGTTAGATTTGGTAACACTAATTTAGATGAGGTTCAACCATTTTCATGTTATGATTATGATGAGGACGGTGTTGATGAAGAATTTAAAATATGTAGGCATATGATCATGAATTTGTTACTCCGATTGAACTTTATAATGATAATACTATTTCTGGTTCAAATCCCAATAATTTTAATGATTATTCACCTATTCGAAAGGATGAGGATTTGACTAGAGATGCCACCGTTTTAGACGATGCGTTCATGATCCTTTAGCCTGCAATATGTTGGATAATCCATTATTTGATGTGCCTATTAGTGAATCGAGAGAAGTAACTATGATTAACACCTTAGTTAACGAGCCTTTACTAGAAACTTTCGTTGATAATCCTTTATATGATTGTGATGATGGTTTAGAGGAAAGAGTTTACCTCGAGAATACTTTGTTTTAGAGTCTAGTGATTTAGAAATACTAGTCTTAGAAGACGATAAACTCGTAGAGATGAGTAAGGATGCATTACCCGATAATAACTTAGAAGAATCAATTGACCATTTTCGAGTCGATGTTCTAGAAATTAGGGAAATTGTGACTAGTCTATCTAGAGACACTGGAAAACTCTAAGTTTGGGGGTGATTATCACTCTCCTAGTGCCTTACCTTTAACTCTCGAAAGTCCCTCACTTAGGACTGGACATCCGTCCCTCAACCATTTTACAAGATTATCTTCATACACTTTTTCCGAACCTAGTTGTGTCCATAAAGAAGTTCAGTTGTTAAAAACCCATCCTCCTGGTTGATGTGGTTAACCCGGGCTATGATACCACGATTGACTTTGTTTTCCCACCAAAAACCTTCCTTCCAATTGTGGGAACGTACAAGTTTCGTGTGTGTCAATTATTAAGTTTTGAGACTAAACCTAATTACTTTAGGATATTAGGGTCGACACATTTGCTTAAGAATGACCACTACTTTGGTCAACTCATGTGAGTCAAGTATGATTGACTTAGAGGATCCCAGCTTATTCAAAGTTATTGTTATGTGCTTCTAAGTTCTTAGTTGAGTATTTCCAGGACTCTAGAACCTCGATCTTGAGATCCTTCCTTTGAGGAAATCCAGCCGATGAAAACTTTTTATCTAGACCCTTTTATAGAGCCTGAACCCGAACCACAACTAGATGTAGTTTTCTTAAACAAAAAAATGATAAGGGTGTGTTGGATATCTTCTTCGGTCCATTGCGTCTCTCTTCTTGTGGGTAGCACTTTTTGATCCAGATGACCCACGATTATTCCGGCTTTATTTCTATATGATTCTTCGAGGTGACTAATCCTTTCCAATGTCCATGGCTGAAGACTTTAAACTTAGCACTTCTTGGGAGGTAACCCATGCTCATGCAATACGGTAATATCTTTCCTATCTCTTTTGCTTCAATGGTAAATATTTCTCCTTGTTCATGTTCTTAATTTCATTTTTAGAACATTGAGGACAATGTTAGATTTAAGTTTGGGGGTATGGGAGAAACTTTTTAGTTGCAATAAATAAACTCCGAGACTAGAAATTTATGCTTATTAAGGTTGGTACTAACTAATCTAAGTGGATGGGAACATCTTGGTTGTAGGAGTTGAGGAACCAATCGATTAGATGGAAACATCTAGAAGAGTCTATTCATAAAAGTACGAGCTCGGGTGTTAGAAAAGAAAACATGGTAGTTTCGCCATATCCTCGTGATGGAAACATCGAAAGAATCCTGATCACTTCTTTTTCTTTTTCTTTTTCTTTTTACCATTGCTAGGGTGTAATAGAGTGACTGAGATATATATATATATATACAAAAAAAAAAAAAAAAAAAAAAAAAAAAAATTAGACCAGGACCATCGAGACCAACGGAATAAATTCAATAAAGTCGACCACTTTGGTCCCCTTGTATATGCCAAACAGTGACCTGGGAGTTAGGATTATCGACCACCGGTCCCCTTGTATATGCCAACAGGGTTGATATTAGTCGACCCAGTATCTCGAGTCCATTAGGATAGGTTCACCTTAGTCAACATCATCCATGTTTTTCTCTATCCATCTTCTTAATCTATCCATGTGATTGGTTGACTCTAGGTTTATGATGTCCAAAACTATCCGAGTAGAGCTCTTCACTTTATATGAATCTTAGTATGCTTGAGTGCAAACTCGTGTACAACAATTGGAATTTCACCATCGGGGTACTTCCTCCTGTAGTCAATAAGTATGCCAACCAAGGAGATTCTTTAGTGCCTTCCAAGGTTACGTATATAACTAGGGTTTGGAGTAAAGGTTTTGCGGGTACACCTCTCGTAAACCCTCCGGAGACAACACTCCGCCACTAGGGCCACCTAGGGGTTCAAATGATTTTTTTTTCTAGAATAAATTTGCTCGAGAACTAGCAAATAATAAGCTTGGGGGTATTTGATAGACACATTTTTGTGTCTAATTTGATCTCAATACTATATATTGTTGGCACTCGATTTTGTATTAATTTTGGTGTTTTATGTGTTTGTAGGCATCTTTGAGAAATAAACATTTTTGGAAAATTCGGATCGAAAAGTTGATTTTGGCAATCTTGGAGGACACGTGTTATTCGGACTCTTACTTGTTGGTTAAGGGGCACCTCAATTACTAAGGGAACCCCGGTTGCTATTCGCACCCCACACCTGGATAGGGGGACGACTATCTTCATCACCGTGAGAATTGTTTTGGCGGGAAAGTTTTATTTGAAATATCCTTTCTCAATGTATTTTGGGAATGATTTGGGCGAGATTTTCGTGATATTCTCGTTGTTTTGGTTTGTAATTATCCTGTTGCACTAAAACAGGGGAGGTAATTGATTCATGCACGAGAATAAATGAAGATATGGGAAGATTTCCCAAAATGGGGAAGGAAAAATAGTCGAGTTAGTTGAAGATTCTGTGATGATTTTGTGAAGATTTTGTGCGTGTTTGGATAAAGTTGAAGCACTTCAAACGCGTGAAGAAGATATAGAAGGAAATCTCGGTGATTCTGTGAGAGTAAAGAGAAAATATTCTTGCATTCAACCGAGAATATTCGGAGTTATGACGAGATATTTTCATCCCCTCGTTGGCTATATAAAGAGGTTACGGGACTCGAGAGAGGGGATCGAGAGTTTTGGGAGAGAATCAAGAGTTGTAGTAAACTTGGTTTATATTATTTTCCTCCATTTTCTTCTTTGTAAACACAATTTGAGCTATAAAAATATATTTTGAGCGTGTTTTGCACTATGTGGAGCTAAACCTTTCTGGGGACGACGGAGGAAGCCAAAATTCGTCATGTGGTAAATTCATTTAATTATTTATATGACTATTTGCATTAAAATAAAATTACAAAAGATTTTTCTTAATTAATTGTCATTTCGTTTGATGGTTTATGCTTAGGATTTATTCTTTTGATATGCCATGCTAAGGATTTACAAAAATATTTTAAGAATCTACATTAGGCAAAGAAATAGAGTCAAAATTCTTATTGAATGAGCTATATTGGTTTAGAATAAATAAGTGAATTACATGAATTTGAATATTTGGTGGAATCCTAGTCCTAGTACCTCTCGAAACATTGTTATTATTTTGTATATATTTGCTAGTTTTATAATTTAAATCTAAAATTTAATTTCATCAAGTCCGAGTGAACGACAAACCTTACTACCACTTTCTACAACATCATTGAAAATATCATCAGTATCATATCCTAATACTTTCAAGCTAACCTATACGGAGTTTAACCCTAGTACATAATCAAGCGACTCTTAACATGAGTTTTGATACACTAAAATATGATAACCAAACTTGACATACCAACGCTTGGTGGGTTCAACCGATCCATGCTCTAACAATATCTGAATCACCTTCATCAGAAAGTTCATTCAACTATTCTTCTAGGCGTGTTTCCCAGACTTCAACGAGTTTTACATTAAGAGAATGTTTAGATACCGACCTAGATGTGATAGTCCTCTCCAGTGAATCCAAGCTTTGAAAATCATCTGGTAATCTATGAACAGGTACGTTATTAGAGATATACTCGTCCATAATCAGATCGCTACAAACACAGACTTATAAGGTCTTTAATGTGTTTGCCTGCTCCAATACCAATTGAAAAAGCGGGGGTCTAACAACCACACCCAACAATTCGATTAGCAATCTGTATGGAAAAACTCCAATATACTTTCTAGAGAATCAACTAGACAGTCAGACTCAATCTAGATAAAAAAGTATATTAAAGAGTTTATATCTCAGTCTCTCAATTTGATCTTTACTCAAGCAAATAGAAATCATGAGTCTTTATCAAAGAGAGATAACTTGGATGGTACCAAAGACCAATATCCAAGTGTCAATCAATTTAAATCAACAACCCAAAAGGTTGGATATTCTAATTGATTGAACAACGCACAAACTGTGAGATTTCAATCATATAAACAAATATAATACGGAATAGAAATAACACAGACACCAAAATTTTGTTAACGAGGAAACCGCAAATGCAGAAAAACCCCGGTACCTAGTCCAGATTGAACACACACTGTATTAAGCCACTACAGACTCTAGCCTACTCCAAATTAACTTCGGTCTGGACTGTAGTTGAACCCCAATCAATCTCACACTGATCCAAAGTACAATTATGCTCCTACGCCTCTGATCCCAGCAGGATGCTACATACTTGATTCCCTTAGATGATCTCATCCACAACTAAGAGTTGCTATGACCCAAAGTCGAAGACTTTAATAAACAAATCAGATCACACGAAAAGTCTACAGAATAGATAAATACGTCTCACACGAATAAACCTATGAGTTTTGTTTCGTCTTTTGATAAATCAAGGTGAACAGAACCAATCAATAACCTGAACTTATATTCCCGAAGAACAGCCTAGTATTATTGATCACCTCACAATAATCTTAATCGACGCAGTGAAAGAAGATATTGCAGAATCACAAACGATGAGACGAAGTGTTTGTGATTTCTTTTCTATCTTGCCTATCGGAGATATAAATCTCAAGCCAATTATTTCAATTGTACTCGTACGATAGAAACAACAAGATCAGATCACACAACTATAAGAAAAGTAGTATCGGCCTCCGCTTCACAATCCCAATGAAGTCTTTAAGTCGTTAACCTGGTTTTAGAAGAAGAAAACCAAAGGTTAAAGGAGAATCGACTCTAGCTTAGCAAACTAGTATCACATGTAAAGTGTGGGGATTAGGTTCCTCGGTTGCTAGAGTTCTCCCTTATATAGTCTTTCAAATCAGGGTTTGCAATCAATGTTAGCTTGGTAACAAAGCATTCAATATTCACCGTTAGATGAAAACCTGATTAGATTCAAGCTAATATTTCTCAACTGTTGGATCAAAAACTTAGCTTGTTACACACAAATGAAATGTTCAATTTTGGGTTTATGAACTGTACCCAAACATTAACATTTGTTGGTTCAACAATAGTCAACCAAATGGTTAGCCATATGATCACTCTCATATCAACCATATTCTTCTTCAAAGATAACTAGTTCAAATGACTCAAATGAACTAGTTAGAGAGTTGTTCAATTGCTTAGATCTTATGTAACTACAGAAGACACAATCGAAGCAAAAACGGTTTGATTCACTCGAATCGGTTCATGAACTTTATAGCCACGGTTTGCAAAAGCATTCCTTAGTTTATATAAACATTAGTTCAAGAACAACCGGTTTTAGATATAACCTACTCAAGTTCGCGGACCGGGTTCGCGGACTTAAGCTAATGGAAGGAGTACACAAACTCCAGCAGAAATTCTCGGGTGAGAACTTCCGCCAGTTCGCGGATTTGGCTTGCGCCACTTACATTTCTCTTGATCAACAAAGTTCGCAACTTTGGTTCAAGGAATAAGGACTCATACATATATGTGTTTCCACAACAATGCTTATATCCTACCAATGGTTATGTAATCTAAACTCTTATTTCAATCATTGAAACATTCTCGAAGAACGTTATATAGCCGTTATTCACATACCATTTTTCGTCAGAGCAATTTTCAAAGTGATTGAAACATAACATGACTTTCGTCACTAGGTAAAGATGAATTCGGTTAAAGCGAAAGCTTACCAACACATATTTCGAGAAATAGATAAAAGCGAGTTAAACTCGACTCGAAATAGAAAATGTGTATAATGAAAGTCTATACGTCTAAACGACTTTTGTCTCAAGAGTAGGAGATAGAGTAAATAGACTTTTGAGTGACATATAAGTTCAAGTCTCAACATACCTTTTAGTCGATGAAGTTCCACCGGTTCCCAGAGTAGTCCTTCGTCTTGTATGATGATTTCCATGGAGTTCTTGATCTCAACTACACTTTCTATCCTAGTCCGAGACCTTAGCTACATAGGCTAGAAATCAAGACTTATAGTTTTGATCACTAACACTGACAAACATGCTTGAGATAGCAACGCATGCGAGTTCGACCGAGCAATGCTCTAACACAAGGGACAGCCTTGTCTCAACCCTCTTTCACTTACAAAATACCCCTCAGCCTGACCATTGATCACTATAGAGAAGGATGTTGTAGAAATACATTTCATGATGAGATCATGAGTTTTACCAATAATGCCGAAACTCCTAAGACTGTGACTTAGAAACCGCCTACTGATTTTATATAAGATTTGCTAATATCATTGTTTAAAGCAAAAGCTCTTATAATAGATCTAGATGTAGACATGGAGTGCATGATTTCTTTAGCAGTCACAATATTATCAATGATGAGTCTACCCGGGATGAACGCAGATTGAGAAGTATCGACTAAATCGTTAAGATGAGTTTTTAGTCTTTGAGCTAGGATTTTGGTAACTGCTTTATACAGAATATTGGTGAGAGCAATGGGTCTATAGTCATAGGGTAGTATGGGATTCTTTATTTTAGGAATCAAAACAATGTTGGTGTGATTCAAATAAGTAGGTAAAGAGGCAGTTCTGGAGCAGTCTTTAATCGTGTTAGAAACGTCCTCTCCAATGAGCTCCCAACATCTTTTGTAAAAGAGAGTAGGCATCCCATCCGATCTAGGCAACTTTAGACTTTTCATTCTCTTAATAACAGTCCACACTTCTTCACCGTGTAGTTGCGGAAATCCCACAATACACCCCTCACAATAATTTACTTTACTAATCCATTTGAAGATGAGTAATTATATATTTTATTGATAATCTTCTTGAAATGTTTACAAGGATAGATAGAACAGAGCTAAAGAAATTACAATCACTCTAAATTTTCTCTCTCCTCATGACTTGCTTAACAATTCAAAAGAACTCTCCCTACAACAGACTAATTCAACCCTTTATATAGGGTAATACACAGTGGATGACAGCTAAGCTGTCCTTTATTTTCGGGAATAACTCGCGAAGTGTCGCGAGTGTTATAAACGTTTTTCCTTGCGACACTCCTAAATCTCGCCAAGTCTTCATACTTTTCTCATGTTTTGACTGTCGTCATCCATTGCGTCATTTATATTACTTCCCTGCGACGCCTTCGCAATGTAGTCGTTTATTACTCTCGCAAAGTATTGATGTCGCGATATTCTGCTCCTACATCTTGCCTCTTCTCATGTCTTCTCTGCGAAGAAGAGAATGTCATGAGAACCAATATTTTAAAATGCCGCAACTGCTCATCTTTATCTCGCGATTGTTCATTTTTACTCGTTTTATTCATGTACGGAATTTATTACAGGTGTTTCTTCTTCCACTCTTTTCTTGACACGTCTCTTTCAACCGCTTATTCTTGACCATTCACGTCCCATCTCGCATTAAATGCATTTGTTTTCTCGAGGATTCTCTTCTCTATATATAGTTTTCTCATCCTTCTCTTTTTCTCTTTTATTTTCTTTTCGCAACTTTCCTTGACTTCCTTCCTCCGTAATTTGTGTTTAACTCTCTTGTAAATCCTTTTTTCTTCTCTTGATTTTGCTTCTCCCTTCATTCCCATACTCTAATAATGGCTTCGCTTGGTCGTACATACGCACCTTTTTTCAATGATGTTCAAAAGAAGTTACAAGAAAAGGGTTTCACCTTATCAACCATTCCTGATCAAGAATCTTCATCTATACTTTCTGCAAAATTGTTTTCTGATCATCAATGTGATGATCATAAAATCATAGTCTCGCTAGGTCAACTCCTCGCAGGACTCCCTATTCCTCTATATAATCCCGAGATCCCATTATTCTATGAAATCCTTGCTCATGAAAAATTCTCGCGAGCTGTTTATCAGTTGAGTGGCGACTGCATCCGTTTAATGCTTGAATTCGCAAACCGTGGCGCTGGTAAAGGATCTTTATATCCTGATAATGTTAGAGATCCTAAATTTGTAAATTTAGAGATAGCTGCTGAGAAGTATACTGTAGAAAATTTCTTTGCGAATTATGCAGTAATAAACATGAGAAATGATAAATCTCATTTGGGGCGCTCATTTGAAGAAAAAGATAATGTTGATGCTGATAAGCTGCTCATGCAAGATATTGATTGGCATTCGGGCAATAATAGTACTCCTCGTCATTCCAAAGATGAAAAATGGTGGGTTGTTCCTTTATTTTTGAATGGACCTTATATCGCAGGTTCGCACGTACTTCCTGCAAATCTCGCAGATTATCACCCTTGGGAATTTAAGTGGCCCGAGAAGACAAAAGAGGTATATTTCCTATTTCAAGCTTTGCTTTCGCAATATTCTTTTCTTTTTATATCTACTGAATCTGCAAAATTTACGAGTTGACAAACCGAGGAAGAGTTATGAAAGAAACCCAAAGGCGAGTACCCTAGCGATACTCCGATCGATCACGGATGAAGTAAGAAACATTTTCTTTTGTTATTTTAAACAATATTGTTGCCTCTGTTTCTTATCTTTATTCGTGTTCGAAGGTTGAAGTTGAAGAAGCTGCGAAGGTTAAAGGCAAGGGTAAAATCATCTCTCGCAAGAATAAATCTTCTGGTCCATCTTCTAAAAAAACGGAAACTCCAATCTCCTTCTCATTCTAATTCCCAAACCAGCGAGAACTCTGACGAAGGTGAAAATGAGATTGGTACTTCTTCTGCGAAGGAAAATCATTCAATCACCTCTGTTATGGCGCAGTTATCTGGTATCTTCTCTGATTCTATGCAAGGATTAGGCGATGATCATTTAACTGCTACTTGCGTAGCTCTCGCTAAAATTTGCGATGCCCCTCTATTAGAGGATAATGAATCTTTTCGCGGGGTTTCTCGAACATTGACTTCCAGTCACTTAAATGCTCTCACTGCTTTGGTATGTTCATATTCCTTTGCTTCTCTGTAATTTCTATTATAAGCTTTATCTTAACAATTTCTTTATTTTCCTTTATAGTCTGGGAGAGCTTCCTTTGTTGTTGCCTCGGATCTCGAGAAAAGACGCGACAACCTTGAAAAGAAAAATCTCCAACTTAAAGAGAAGATCCGAGAACTAGAAACTGAGGTTGCGATGTCTCGCAAGAAAGATGAAAGAATTCAACAATTGGAAATCGAATACGCTTCTCGGAAGACTAAGATGTCTACTCTTCAAAGCGCAAACCAACAACTTTATGGTATAAAATTTTTACTCTTCAAGTCGTCTTTACTTTGTCGGCTACTATTCTTTGCACTAATTTATTATTTTCGCAGACATATATAATCTCTCTCCCGAAGAAGCCATTCTTCTCCATTCATTTCCCGAGCCTATGGATAATGATGTTCTTCTCACCCATCTCAACGAGTCTTTAAGTAATTCGTCAAACAAAATTGATTCCCTTTCATTAAATGAACTTCAAACCAAATGTCGCCTCTTAGAGATTGAGCATAGAGCTAGTTTAGGTTTAGCCAACCGATTTAAACAAATGTATCTTGATTCCCATAGAAAAATCGAACTTTTAAGAAAGAAAATTAGTGGCCTTATAGATGAGAAAGATCGTATTGCTAATAAGGGTGCACAGGCATTAGCAACATTTCAAAAGTCTCTTCTCGAAGTACAAATTGAACGAGATGAATCTCTTCGCCAGAATGCCATACTTATTGAGCGAGAAGAGCAAGTTCGTTCACTTCTTGTTATAAATAATGATGATGAGTTTGCTTGGGCTGCGAAGGTTCTAGATAATGCCAGGAATAATTTAGGTGTTGATGTTAGCCTTCATGCCGAGCATACTTCCTTGGTTAAAGACATGATATCTGACAGAGAAGGTTGTTTATTATACTTTGCTGCTCTTTATCTCTGTAGTACTGTTATTGTGTTGTTAATTCATTATCATATGTTTTGCAGAATCCGAGAAGAGATTTCAAACAAGGATTGAAGAACTTGAGTCTGAAAAAGGGGAACTCGCAGAAGGCTTTTCTCTTCGCAATAATAAGTATTCTAAGTTGAAGAAACAATTGCAAGCTACAGTGGCGAATTTCAACAATACTGTTGTTCGTTTTCGCAATCAAACTATTGAAATGGTTTGCAATGATCACCGCATTCCTCTTAGTTCATATCCTTGTCTTCGCGATGATATTCCTGAAGATACGCCTTTCTCGGATGTCTCTGATAGTGAAGCTAGCGAAGCAGAAGAATCTGGCGAAAAGAATGATGAAACTGAAGAATCTGACCAAGAAGAAGAATCCTCAAAGAAATAACTTCTTTTTCTTCTTTCGCTTCTTGTAATATATATACTCTTTCAATCTTCTTGGATTGTCAAATGTGAATTCAATCTTCGTTTTCTTTACTTGCACATATTAATCAAGCAATTCTCTTTTATAATTCAACTAATCAGCATTATGAATACATAAATCCCTCATGTGGAAATGAATAACAAAACTTTATCCTATTCATTCCCATACTTGCCTCTGTTATTCATTTTCAAATGAGAGATTTGATCAATTATCCCTGAGTAATGAAATTTCTGACTTTGGCCTTTATTATTTTTGTAACTTATGATCGTTTCATTTTTGCAAGCTTATTTGCTTCCTCAATTTTATGTATGTCTATATCTTTAGTTATGTTGAAGTTCGTTATTGCGACAAGATCGCAGAATGTCTTCACAAATGAAGAAATCCATTGATCTTGCCTTATCATTTTTGTGTGGTCTTATTTTGCCTTCCTAATTAAAGGTCTTATTTCGCCACCCCTCGTTGCGACAAGATCGCAGGACGTCTTTACATTTTCATGTAATGACCCATTGACCTTGTCTTATCATTTGTTAAGTATTTTTGCCTCTGCGGGATATTTTATCTGCGACAATATGACAGGCTTAAATACTCTTGCGAGTGTAAAATCCCATGACATTGCCGTCTTTGCGACGAAATCGCGGGGACGTTTTTGCATTTTCATGCAAAAACCCATTGATCTCGCCTTATCCTTGCGTCGGTATTATTGCCTCTACAGGATCATTGCACAAATATGACAAGCCTAAATTTCCTTGCGAAAATAAAGTCTCATGACATTTGCGTCTTTTGACACTTATCAGCTCCCTAATGGAGGGTGCCGCCCTTATCTTCTCCCTGGTTGCCCCTTCAAGGAGGCGTACATCGGCCATACAAGACTAGCTCCTCCCATCCGGTCTTAACAACAACCGATTGTTTTCGCGACCTCTTATCCCTTATACCTATATGGTTTATGGTTACGAGACTGCACCCTAAGTGGAGTTTTTTTCGGGCCGAGTGCAGCATATACCAAGACTTGCCAAGAATGGCCGAGACACTTCAAATGCCCCAGGCACTCTTGGCTCAACCGTGTACCCCGGCGCCTTGAGCATACACTGACTCCTTGGAAGAGACCCTCGGGCGTCCAACCAGGGTATAACCATATATATATAGTTGGAAATCCAAGGTATCTCCCCCGGATAGGCTTTCATGGGCCCCAAATCTTCATGACTCAGGTTCCAGGAGCGGTGTAACCTTTTCACTGAGCCATGTCAAGAGATGCCCCCTTATATGACGCACTTTAGGTCTTACATTTGCCTCTTGCGAAATGTCATTCGCGAACTAGGGTGTACGCCATAAAGGTTCGTCCCATTCACTCACTCTTTCATTTTTGTTAATTCATTCAATCATTCATTTTGTTTGCGAAACTATCGCACAATCTTACATTGTTTAATCATTTTTGTTTTTCAATTCTTCAATCAAATTGTCATACATTCTTAATGGAGAGATCCTCGCATATTTCTTCTTCAATTATTGTTTCTTCCTCTTACTCTGAACAATCTTTTGTTGTTGCCTTTTGATGATTATTCACTTCTTACACTTTTTGCTCTTGCTACTCTCTGCCTCTACACCATTCAAATCTCTTAATGATTCCTTTCCATCATAATTTCCAACCGTTTTCATGCACTTGTTTCGCAATGTATCTTCTCCTCTTACATCAATGGCATCCACCATTAATCTTTCTCTTCTTTTCTCATCTTTTGCATGTTGCTTCCAACCCTTTCTTTTCTCAGCTCTCTCTTCGCAGCTCTCCACATCGATCTCATAGCATTTTTGTCCTTCCGTCCAATCTCCTTTTATAATTCCAACACCACTAGGATGAGGAAATTTTATACACCGATGATATGTTGACGCTACACCCAGAATGTCATGCAACCATGGTCTTCCAATCAATGCATTATAAGGGGATTCCACATCGACCACACAGAACAGAATATCAGTAGATAATCCTTGCAGGGGTATTCTCATGTGAACTTCTCCTTTAGGTTTGTTTGCTGTGCCATTGAAACCATATATCTTGTATGTTGAAGGTATCAATTCTGCATCTTTTCCCCCCATAGTCTTGTAAGTATGGTAAAAGAGGATGTTTACTAAGCTTCCAGTATCAATCAATATTTTGTTGATCGCCCATCACTTCTCTGCTTCATCGTCTTCGCCATCTACTGGTTTTGGATTAATTTCCAATTTTACAACTAATGGGTTGTCGTGCGTCTCTTTGCCTTCAGGAATCTCTTCGCGTTGAAAGAAATAATCTGCATTTGCCATTCTTTTAATCTGCGACGTCTTCGCAATGTTCATCACTTTTTATTATCACTATCCCTCACAAAAACCCTACGAGTATATTATCATGAAAATCTTCAATTGTGCGATATGAGTGAACAATGGAGTTACAAAATAAATTTTTAGCTTTCGCCCCAACTTCTATTACGAACGTTTCTTTCCCCTTTGATGGTGGTGGTGGCAATTGTTGAACTTTCTCTTCACTTTTTAGAAAGTGATTCAGCTTCCCTTGATCAATCATTCTAAGGATGATTCTTTTTATGTTTCTGCAGTCATTTGTCCGATGTCCATGAAAACGGTGGTAAGAGCAGAATTCATGACTTCTATCACTTGGTGGTGGTTCATTCCCCATGTTCCATGGTGCAAGTATGTTTTCCATCGGGAGTATAGCTTCCCAGTTTTTTCCACACTAGTATTCAGTGGTGGCATCTTGATTTCTTCCCATACTACTCTATGACGTCGCTGCCCTCCATGATAATTTTGTTTTTGACTTCCATAGGTTTCTTGCGAGTGATCAAGTCTCTGAATTTTGTTATTGCCGCCACGGTTGTAGTAATTTCTTTCTCTTTCAAACTCTTCTTGATCTCGGCTTCCCATGGCTACTAACTTTGGTGTCCATCATCTATCACTCTCTCTTGTTGCCCTTGCGAGGTACTCCATTGTGTGTATTAACTTGGGTAACAAACTTGCATTCGCAGCATTTGAACTTGTATTCGCAATCGGGTACGACTCCACCTCATTTTGCCTTTCTTCCAAAGCAATATATTCCTCTTGCAATTCTCGCAGCTCCGTCATCGTGATTGTATTCTTGACTCTAAAAATTTGAATATATAGCAGATTGGTTGCGAACATAGCGTTTATAAATGATAAAATGAGATATCTTTCATCTACTCTTCCAACCATCTCGCTACACATCGTCTTCCATCTCACAGTTAGGTGTCTTAAACTTTCGCCAACCCTTTGTTTTAGCCCAAATACATCTTCAATTCCTGGTCGCGAGGAGTTGTTACTTATGTATGCCCCTAAGAATATAGCTTGTAGATGGTTGAATGACGTGATGGTGTTTCTTGGTAAACCTTCAAACCACTTCAGTGCTTCTCCTGTTAAACTTGATGCGAAATATTTGCACAATATAGCGTCATGACTTTCCCATTGTAACATACATCTTACATACGCTTTGATGTGTTGTATTGCGCAAGTTGTTCCATCAAAAATGCTTTGGTTAATGCGGGTAAATTGCATTTTGGGGTATCCCACCTAATTGCACCTCTAAAGTAAAGGGGTTTTTGCGGCTTCTTCGATTGCCTCATCCAATTGTCTTCTTCCTCCACC
This sequence comes from Papaver armeniacum, assembly GCA_023531295.1. Taxonomy (NCBI): domain Eukaryota; kingdom Viridiplantae; phylum Streptophyta; class Magnoliopsida; order Ranunculales; family Papaveraceae; genus Papaver; species Papaver armeniacum. The sequence goes on along the minus strand of JAJJWW010015957.1, from coordinate 99,234 downwards.
TCCTCTACTATTCAACATTCCTCTCATCTCCGCCAACTCTCTTAAAATTTGTTCATTTACCTCGGTGTTCGGATTCATTGGTCTTTTTAGCTCTTTTCTCTTCTTACGCGTTCACGTCTATCTTGATTTTCTTGTTCAACATTCTCTTCTCTTCTTTCTCTCTGCGACTTTCTCCTTCATCTCGTTCGCGAATGTGCACACCATTGTATCTATCATTTTCTCTTCTTGGTTGTCTATCAACTCTCCTTTGTATTCTTTCATACTCTTCATTAATATTTCCATTGTTGCGATTTTGCTCGCGCCTTCTTTCTCGATTGTCATGATTGTTATGCCGAATTGCTTCCTCTAATTCTTGTTCTTCCATTTCTGCTCTCAATCTTTCCCTCTCGCGAGCTAAACGCGCTTGTTCAATATAATGTTTTTCAATGTCATCTTCAATTTCCTTTTGTTTCCTTCGTGTTTCTCTCCCAAGTAATATTCTTCTTCCTTCTCCCGATTTTCTTCATTAATTGGATCATTCTGCCCTTGACGCTGCCTATTTTCTTGATTTCCGTCATTTTGACCATTCTCGTAGATCTTCAGGACGTGGAATATAACGATCTTCTACTACTTCTCTTCCTTCACGACCTCCTTCACCAAAATTTAGTTCTCTTTCCAAATTTTCTTCATTAACGTTTCCTGCAGGTAATGTTTCTGCGAAGATTCTTGATCTGTTATTACTTCTCGATCTTCTATTTTGCAGCCTCCTATTTTCCATCCTTAATTCGTGGTTTTGCCTTGTTAAATTTGCGCGTTCTTCTGCTTCTAGACGCCTTTCTTCATGTATTGTTTGTCTCAACGTTTCTAATGCTGCGATTTCTTCATTTCTATGAGCTGTTTCTCCCATTTCTTCTCGATTTCTCTCCTCTTGTCCATTATTCATCAATTGTTGCACTTCTTCTGTTTCTTCCATAGAATCTGATCTCCATGTATGCACGCTCACTCTATCATAATCTATTACTCTATTCAATACTGGCTGAATTGGTGGTTGAATTGGTGGTTGTATTGGTGGTTGAATTTGACCTTCTTCTCTATCTCTTGCATTTATCCTTGATGGTTCACCTACTTCATTTCTCCTTTCTCCAGCTAATCTCCCACTTCTCCTTACAATCGTTGGTTGTTCTGATGCATTCCTTCTTCTAGCCATTTCTCAATTTTAGTAAATTGTTGAGAATTATTCGAAATTTCTTTCTTATTACTCCTGATTCTTTCAATTCACAAGGTTGATCTTCTACTCAATCCCTGTTTCTAGCGCATATGTAGTTGCAGGAAATCCCACACTACACCCCTCACAAGAATTTACTTTAATAATCCATTTGAAGATGAGTAATTATATATTTTTATTGATAATCTTCTTGAAATGTTTACAAGGATAGATAGAACAGAGCTAAAGAAATTACAATCACTCTAAATTTTCTCTCTCCTAATGACTTGCTTAACAATTCAAAAAGAACTCTCCCTACAACAGACTAATTCAACCCTTTATATAGGGTAATACATAGTGGATGACAGCTAAGTTGTCCTTTATTTTTGGGAATAACTCGCGAAGTGTCGCGAGTGTTATAAACGTTTTTACTTGCGACACTCTAAATCTCGCCAAGTCTTCATACTTTTCTCATGTTTTGGCTATCGTCATCCATTGCGTCATTTATATTACTTCCTGCGACGCCTTCGCAATGTAGTCGTTTATTACTCTCGCAAAGTATTGATGTCGCGATATTGCATCTCCTACAACTGGTAGGGATCTTGGAAATGTTGTTGTTGGCGAATCACATCAACCGAATTTGGAACTTATCTTCATCAGGGTCTCTCTTGAAGAGATTAGAAAAGTGAGTCACCAAGCAATTCACAACTTTAGAGTTATTAGTACTCCATATATCTTCAGGGGACCTGATTGCCACAATCTGGTTCTTTTTCTTCTTTGGATAATAAAAAGATGTTTTATCATTTGTTTTCAATTCTACCTGACAACGCCTTATCTTAATTTTCTTATACCTAATCCTGTTAGCAATCTTGAGTTCTGTTATCATTTCTTTTCAATTCAAGTCAAAAAAATATCTTTAAACTAAATGATGCCAATATGGGGTAGATGGTAAGCCCCGTAATTTCGCTTTAGAGCACGCATGTACTAAATTTAGGCGAAAGTTTTCCCAGTCAAAAAATTTAGCAGGTCGAGAAAATTTAGGGTTATCAAAACAAATACCCACTAGTTGTTAAAGATATGATAATTGTTAGGGGAAAGCTATTTTTATTAAAGGGAAAGCTGATCTAGGGGTGCATTTAAAAAAGCAACTCTCCCCTATTGAGAATCATTTTTTATTTTTAACGCATCAACACTCACGAATTTTTTGTTTCGATGGAGGAAAACATACTCCTATACTAGTATTGTGAACCGTGCTTGGCTGCAACTAGTGTTCCCGATATGATGATGACTTTAACTATTCGCGTTAACAAGTACTTCAAAATTTTTCCTCCAGCTGTTATGGTAAGTAATTTATGTGCATACAACAACTTCAAATCCTCTGTTACTTTTAAGTTTTGAACGACGATAAGGACCAATTGATCGAGATAGCCTCTGGCTGTTATGCACTAGGTTCTGGTCGTCATTTTATGAAATGTAAATTTCTTCGATTTATATATTAGAAGTTCCACCACATATACATGTGTACAAGAGTTAGTTGTTAAGATGGTTAATTAACAAGTTATCAATGTTATATTGGATTAGCTAAAAAATGATTATTGGTAGGGGAATTAATTTTCTTATAAATCCACCAAAATCAGCTTTCCCTCTAGTAAAATTGGTTTTCCCCCTAACAATTATCTTCTTAAATCGTTTTGTAAGATCCATTATGCAAAGATTTTGTCCAGAAGAAACCGGTGACATCTGGTAAGAATAACTGAGTAACATGCCACTTACAGCCTTGGGAGCGGTCACAATCTTACGGACAGTTTGTGGTGGTTGTGTCCCACTTTGTAAAAGATGGGGACCTTTTTACATGCGGTGATTATGTTTTGTAATCATCAGTTTAAAATCGACACGTGCAATATATAAAGTATTTTGAATGAATTAAAATAATATGCAGATTATCTCTCGTAAGTGGACTGTGGATGACCACTTGGAAAAAGCAAATCCAGCTAATTCGAACTGGAGCTCCTTTGCATACTGTTTATCTTGTTCCTCAAAAAATTTGTTTTACTCCTAGCGAAAGATTCCAAATTTCCAATGAGTAGCATCAGAAATGTTGCGCCATGTAGGTGTTTCTATTGCCTTTTGTTTTCTTAGATAACCAAGCAGCCGAGTAATATGCATGATAGAGCAAGACATCACCGCCCAATATCCGCAAGTGTTCAGCTATTCACCATGTAATTGCAAAAATGGCATCTACTGGCTACCCTAGCTGATTGCCTAAGTTTATTGTAACCTAACATCTATTTTATGCATATGTGATTTTTGTTAAAACTCTATGAACCTTTACCTAATTATGCTTGGAAATTTGGTTTTCAAGAGAAAGATTGTGTGAAGGTCATTTAACATCAAAAGTGCAAGTTTGTCGAGGTGTATGTGCGACTATTATGAGGAATTAAGTAGAGGATTATACTAATCCACATGGAGGCCTTTAGTCTTTATTGACTATAATGATGCTTTTTAATGAAATTACGATATGAAGTCCCAATCAAAAAATATCACGAGAGAACTTTCAAAGAAGGCACTAGAAAAAAAAAAGGATGGTCGTTGAATTACCAGGTCTTTGTCTATAATCCCTTCAAAAGAAGAATATTCAAAAGGGATTTATTCAAAATTCGATCAAATTGAAAACGAGAGTAATCACGTGAAAATGAGAACCAAGTCATGTATTCAAACTTCTTACCTATGGCAATGAATTTCGACATTTTCTTATTTATTTATTTTTTTGACTTAAAAAGGTTTATATTGAAAGAAAATGTAATAAGGCCAAGCACCCATTTTAAGATTACAAATTAACGAGAGTCAATAATGACTTTCCAGTGTGTGATTAACTCATGAAAGAAGATAAACTTAAAATAGTTTTGGTTTCCCCCTAATAATATAGTAGATGTTTAACTTCCGTGATTGTCTCTTTTTCTGATTTGGGCTTTTTGTGAGCCATTACTCGTCTGTTTCTCTCGTTCCAAATCGCCCAAACTATCGCAAAGATAATCAATGGCCATATATTTCGCCCTTTATTTCGACCTCTCTGGAATTTCCAGGCCTGCAACTGCATTGTCAGAGTTCCTGCTTGCACCCATCTGACATTATATCCTCCAAGGAAGTAGTTCCAGATAACATGGGAGTATGAACAATGTAGAAATAGATGATCCACTGTTTCTGGAAACAGGTTGCAGAGAGATCATGTGAGATTTTGTATCTGGCATCCTCTTCTTAATTATGAGATTATCATTTGTAGGTATTGAGTTTTGAGCTGCAGTCCACATAAAAAACTGTACTTTTGGAGGCACTGCTTGTATCCAGATGCAGGCATGAGGCACTTCATTCTGTATATCTGGAAGTTGTTCAATCAACCATTTGTAGCATAATTTTGCACTGAAACTTCTAGGTACCTGGCATATCATCTCATCTTATGCATCTTCATTTAAAGTTGGGGGCACCCAAAACTGTAAAAAGATTCATCATTTCTGTGATTTCCTGTTGAGTTAAATTTTTTCTAAGTTGCAAATTCCAAGCATTATTGAGTATCATCTCTCTTATTGAGCCATGTTTATTTGTTGCAAGCTTGAAAATGTTTGGAAACTGCAGCTTCAGTGATTGATTGCATTTATCTTATTGCATCCATTTATCACCCCAGAAGTTGATTGCATCTCCTTTGTTAACTTGAATAGAAGTAACTTGTTCCACAATTTGTTTCTGTTTGTGAATATTATTCCACAATCCTCTTCCTTGGGGTTTATTTGTATTTTTTACCCATAATGCCTTGGCAGGTGTTTGCATTTTTTCTTGAATTATTCTCCTCCACAATTTCTTTTTTTCTCTTGCAAATCTCCAAGACCACTTTGCCATAAGTGCTTTGTTGGTGAGCTTTATATTTCTAATGCCTAAACCACCAAGTTCCTTTGGTATACTAGCTCTCTCCCATGCCACCCAATTGATTTTTCTTTTTTCTGTCGTAGAGACCCATAAGAAGTTTCTCATTATTTGATTGAGTTTCTTTTCCACCATTACTGGCATCTGGACATTGACATGTAGTATATTGGTAGACTTGACAGTGTAGTTTTTATCAGTAATAATCTCCCTACTTTGGTGAAGAATTTCTTCTTCCATGGAGCTAATTTCTTTTGAAATTTCTCAATTACTGTATCCCAAATGTCAGAGCTCCTAGATAATGCACCAACTGACATCCCAAGGTACTTCAGAGGTATTTTTTTTATCTTGCAGTTTAGAATTGATGCCATGGCTTCTATTTTTTCATCATCTCCAATACTAATTACTGAAATTTTATTGAAATTTACTTTTAGTCCAGTTATAGCTTCAAATATTTGTAGAATGATAACCATATTTTCAGCTTCCTCTTCAGTCTTCACTGCCATTTAAGAAAACTAATGTATCATCAGCATACTGCAAGTGTGAGATCTGAATGGAATTAATTGAGAATCCTAAAATCATCTTCAATTGTACTGCATTATTCATCAGTTTTGTGAAAATTTCTGCCACTAATATGAAAAGAAAAGGGGAGAGAGGATCTCCCTGCCTTATTCCTTTATGAGGTTTAAATCTTGCAGTTGAGCTTCCATTCACCAGAACTGAGTGTTGGGATGAAGTTACACACCAGTGCATCCATTTTATCCATTTGTCTCCAAAGCCTGAACACTTTAGCACATTACTTATAGTGTGCCAACATACATTGTCAAAAGCTTTTTGTATATCAAGTTTGCATAATACTCCAGCTTTTTTGGATTTGAATCTAAAGTCAATCAGCTCTCCTGCAATGAGAATCCCATCTAATATTTGTTTATCTGCAATGAATGCCCCTTGGTTTTCTGATATTGATTTTGGAAGAAATTTCTTGAATCTCTGTGATAGTACTTTGGAGATTACCTTGTATATGCTGCTTACTAGGCTTATAGGTCTAAAATCTTGTGGAGAGCCACATTGTTCTTTTTTAGGAATATTAGACTTAGGAATGATACATTTGTTCTCCAGTCTAGTCTTTGTTCTACTTCAAATTCTTTTAGAACTGCCATAAAATATTCTTGTATCACTTCCCAAGCCACTTTATAAAATTCCATATTTTAACCATCTGGTCCAGGTGACTTATTGTTCTTGAATTGTTTTATAACCATCCATACTTCTTCCTTTGAGATTTATTTTTTCATATCTATGCTTTCGGCATCTGTAATTTTGGTGAAGTATTCTTCATTCATTTGTGGTCTTATTTGATGTTGTTCTTGAAACATATTGGTGAAGTGGTTTGCAATTTCTTCTTTGATGTCCTCCTGGCAAAAATTGTCTTCCCCATTAATTACAAGTTTCTGAATTGTGTTTCTTCTTCTTCTCCCATTTGCTAGTGAGTGGAAGTATTTTGTGTTTGCATCACCCTCTTGAAAATGCTGAGTCTTGGCTCTGGCTAGCCATTTCCTTGCATTATCCAAATTGATTTGCTTCAGTGCTGCTCTCCATTCTGCTCTTTCACTGAATTGTTGTTCAGTTAAAGCTCCAGTTTCCTCCAAGTGGTTATGAGCATTAATTTTTCTTGTCAGTTATTCTTTCTTTGCAGATACTTGTCCATAAGTCTCCTTGCTCCATCTTTTGAGAAAAAACTTCAGGTTTTGCAGCTTCTTAGACATGATGTAGCTTGCAGTTCCAGTGTAAGTCAATGCATTCCACCATATGTGCAACTTAGATAAGAAATCTGGATAAGTAAACCAAAAACTTTCCACTCTAAATGGAGGTTTGTTTCTGTTGATATTAGAAGTGGTTAACAATAAAGCTGGGTGATCTGATAATGTTCTAGATAATACTATTTGAGTTACTAGAGGAAATTTACTTTTAAACTGTGGAGAAACCATGATTCTATCTAATCTACAAAGTAATGGATCAGGTTGCATGTTAGACCATGTATATAACCCTCAATTTAATGGTATAAATCTATTAAAGTAAGTACCTCCATGAATTCATTGAATAACTTGCTGTTTCTTTTTGACCCTCCTGGCTTGTTTCTTTCTCTTCTCCTTCTTATTGAGTTAAAATCACCTCCAATCACCCAATGTTCAGTGGCCCATCCAGTTAGGTCTTCCATTTCTACCCAGAACTCCCATCTTTCCTTATAAGTGCAAGGGGAATAAACATTTGTAATGCACCATTCATAGTCTCCAGTCTTGCTTTTTAGTTTCTGCGATAGAGTGTTAGGCCCCACTACTTCATCTATCTATGCATTCAAAGAGTGTATCAGCCCATATAGTAAGCAGACCCCCTGAGAGACCTTGAGATGGTATATCACTCCATTTATGATGGTCATTTCCCCATATATTCTTAACCCACCAATTATTCATTTTCATCATGTGAGTTTCTTGTATCAAACACACATTTGGTTTAGTTTTCCTTATTAAATCTTTCAGAGCATCCATTTTATCTGTTGCAGTTAGCCCTCTCATATTCTAAACTAGAATCTTAATATCCATTAAAACCATTTAACCCATCTGAAGCCAGATTCACTGCATCTTCATACATTTCAGTTTCACCATTCTTCTCTTCGGTAGAATTTTCAATTGTATCTGGAATTTCAATGGTCTTCTCTGTGTAGATTGAAATTGTTTGATTTCTTCCTTCCAATGATGACATGTTCCTTGCAACAATTTCAGTATATAATGCTCTTGCTTTATCTGCATTTCCTCAAAAATTTGCACCTATATTTGTGGTAGCTTCCATTATCAGATCCACTGTATTGTGAATCTCATTTATTCTTTCAATTTCATTGTTTAGATTGATAGAGAGTTGTGTTGTATCTGCTATCATGTTTCCATCCTCCTTTTGAATTGTTGGTTCCCTGGGATTTATTGATATCCGATGCTTTTCTTGCTCCGTGATTAATGCAATTTGATTTGTCTTCTTTTTCATGAAATATCGGTTCACAAAATCTTTTACAGGTGTTTTGGATCGCTCTGTAACCGTTTGAACTGCTTTTTCATTGACTTGTTGACCACTGTTGGCTCTCTTGGCTTTAAATATTTTTCTAAGAGATTCAACGTCTGGCGATAAGATTTGACCGTCGACGGTTTTTCCGGTGTGTAAGAATAATCCCATTTTATTGCCAGAATCAGTTGCTGGCGGTACCGTTTATGGTTGTTTCGACCCTTTCTTAAGAAAGGCATTCTGATTAGCTCTAGATACAAGCATTTTTTTATGGTTGTTTGGAGAAAGGTTAGTTGATTTATGCAGGCGGTACTGTTTCACTTAAGAAGTCCTTAATCGGCATAGTGTGCTTTGACTATATTTGTGGTCGTGCTACGCACATGCATTTTTTTTCTTTTAACTTGGTGTGTGCGAGGCTTCACCCCACCCCGTGGCGATGCATTTTTGATTTTGTGTGGTGGCACGAATACTTTAAATAGTTGGAGAAAATATGGGATATATGTTGTAGTTGCAGGAAATCCCACAACACACCCCTTGTGATATTATGATAATATTTTCTAGATCTAAACTTATTTGATAATCAAAATAAAGATTAAAGTGCTAAAATTATAAATGGAGACACAAGATTTTTTACATGGTTTGATCAATGTGATCTACATCCATGATTTTTCACTATAATTGTTGAGGTTACATAAGAATTACATTTACAATCTCCATTAATGGATATTTTGTAGAGCTCTAGATCTAATTATTTGGGGAAGAAGATGATAAAGAAAATAAAATCTCTCTCTAAAAAATCTCTCTCTCTCTCTTACCAAAATTATCCCCCCTTTTTCTCTATCCTGCTCTCCTCTTTATATAGGTGTTTACATAGTGGATGACAGCTCATATACAACTAAGCTAACCTCTAATTTCGGATCTGACTTGCGATGTCCTCGCAAGAGTATAAATGTTAAGTCTCGCAGACACTCTATTTTTCGCAAGATCTTCGCGCTTTCTTCATGTTTCTATCACCGCCATCTATTACGCCATCAGTCTGCGACACTCGCAATGTGTTGTAGATGAAAACTTCGCAAATATGTCCTTCTGGCGATATTCTGATCCTACATCTTGCCTCTTTTTTCTTGAATATTGCTTGAAGAGCGATCTTTAAGAAAAAATTCGTTGTTGTAGTATTCTTTGATCTTTATTGATGAAGGAACGAGCGAAAGAATACTGGACTTGAAAAGTACGTACTTGCCTCTATTCTTTCGCGAAGTTCCGAAGCTTTGCGAAATAAATTAGAAGTATCAACCCTTGGAGTATAAGAAGTATGAAGTATCCTTGAAGAAGTATAAGAAGTATCCGTCCTTGATTGCGAATAAGAAGTTATGCGAAATTATTACTCCATGCTCTCTGCCTCATGCAATGCTCTATTCTTTTGTGAAATTCCGAAGCTTTGCGAAGTGAATAAGAAGTATTAATCCTTGAAGTATAAGAAGTATTGCCTCTATTCATGCGAAGTTATTATTCCATTTTTGGTGAGGATTCTTGTTGTTCATTGGTGAATATCTTCTTTGGAAGTGATTCTTGCCGAGAAGATAAAGAACATAAAATGTTTTCTTGGTTATCCATAGTTGCCTCTTGTTCTTTATCTATGAGGGTAGAATCCTTGAGAAAGTGTTGATTGAGCGAATTGTTTTTGCATTCTTATTTTGCCTCTGTCTCATATCTTGTGCTCATGCGATAGTATAATCTCTTCAGTCGCTTATCTTATCTTGTGAAATAATCACATTCTCATAAATTCTTAATAATTCTGCGAAATTCTGAATATCTCTGCGACGTTTTGAATAATTTTGTGAAATTCTGAATAATTCTGCGAAGTTTTGTAAAATACTTGTGCGAATATAATGCTTATGTAATGATTATGTTATGAAATGTGTATGTGATGTTTATGCCATGAAATGCTTATGCGATGCTTTCATGATGCGAGTATGATGCTTGTATGATAAGAATGCTTATCTACTGCAATATATAGCTAATGTTTGTGTTACTTAGCTCATTTTGTCGCTCTAAAATTGATGTAGATTTAAATCGCTTCCATTCTTCATTTCTCTGATTTTGTCTCTAGTATATGTATTCCTCTTTGCGTATTTATTGTTCCTCGCAAGTTCTTACTTGTGCTTCATCTTTTCTTATTCCTTCACTATTAGTATCGCATGATAATATGATCATAATATCAAGTGTGCGGTATTTGCATTGCCGCAGTCTCATTATCATGTATATGTTCGCGAGCTTATCATTTAATCATTCTCTCAAACTCGCAAGCTTATCACGTAATCTTTCTTTGCGATGAAAGATCTCTGTTACCTACATTCAAACTGTTTATGTTGAATTTTGTCATTGCGACAAGATCGCAGGACGTCTTTACGTTTTCATGTAATGACCCATTGATCTTGCCTTATCATTTCTCTCGTGTGGTCTTATTTTGCCTTCCTAGTTAAAGGTCTTATTGTGCCACCCCTCGTCATTGCGACAAAATCGCAGGCCGTCTTTACACTTTCATGTAATAACCCATTGATCTTGTATTATCATTTTCTAGTATTATTGCCTCTGCAGGATATTTTTGTTGCGACAATATGACAGGCCTAAATATTCTTGCGAACGTAAAGCCCCATGACATTGCCGTCTTGCGACGAAATCGCAGGACGTCTTTACACTTTCATGTAAAGACCCATTGATCTCGTCTTACCTTCGCGTTTTGTATTATTGCCTCTTCAGGATCATCGCACAAATATGACAAGCCTAAATTTTCTTGCGAAAATAAAGCCTCATGACATTTGCGTCTTAAGACACTTATCACCTCCCTAATGGAGGGTGCCGCCCTTATCATCTCCCTGGTTGCCCCTTCAAGGAGGCGTACATCGGCCATACAAGACTAGATCCTCCCATCCGGTCTTAACAACAACCGATTGTTTTCGTAGCCTCTTATCCCTTATACCTATAGGGCTTATGGTTACGAGACTGCACCCTAAGTGGAGTTTTCTTCGGGCCGAGTGCAGCATGTGCCAAGACTTGCCAAGAATGGCCGAGACACTTCAAATGCCCCAGAACTCTTGGCTCAACCGTGTACCTCGGCGCCTTGAGCATACACTGACTCCTTGGAAGAGACCCTCGGGCTTCCAACCAGGGTATAACCTTATATATATAGTTGGAAATCCAAGGTATCTCTCCCGGATAGGCTTTCATGGGCCCCAAATCTCCATGACTCAGGTTCCAGGAGCGGTGTAACCTTTTCCCTGAGCCATGTCAAGAGATACCCCCTTATATGACGCACTTTAGGTCTTACATTTGCCTCTTACGAAATATCATTCGCGAACTAGGGTGTACGCCATAAAGGTTCGTCCCATTCACTCATTCATTCATTTTTGTCAATTCGTTCAATCATTCATTTTTGATTATATCTTCTCATTATCTTTGCGAAATTATCGCATTTCCATTATCTCTGCGAAATTATCGCATGTCTTCATTCTTTCATTCATCCTTTCATTCATTCCTTCATTTCTGTCACTTCCTTCACTCATTCTTTCATTTCTGTCATTTCTTTCATTCATTCTCATAATATCGTATCATTTGAAGCAAAGTAAATATTCAAGAGAAATTCTAATACATTATAGTCCTGAAATCTTTGTAGTTGTGAAATCTTTATAATTCTGCGATCGTATCGCGTTTTGTGATTCAAATCAAAAATCTTTTATTGTCTATAAAAGAAATATTCTAGAGAAATATATAAATTGAATTTTCGGGTTTTTTGTAATTTTGAAATCTAGAAATCTTTGTAATTTTGAAGTCTTTATAATCTTGAAATCTTAGTGATATTTGTAATCTTGCGATTGAATCGCTTTTTTGTAATCAAATCAAAAATCTTTTATTTTCTCGTAGAAGTAAAATGTTCAAGAAAAGTGGTACTTAGCTTTTGTGGTTTGTCTGCTTGTTGTTGTCTCTTGCGAACTATATGATTTGCTTGTGAAGCTAGCATCCTTGAAATGTATAAACATCGCGCAAAATATAATTATCTCGCAGCAAAAAGAAGTGTGAGAAATGAGATTTGAATCCTTGACCTGCCTCTTGCATATTCTCGCACCATACCAACTGTTCTAACCCACTCTTGCGAAATTAATTTGCGAGATAATCATCAACTTTCTTCTTTGCGAAATAAGCAAAGTCCGTGCGAAATTTCGCATAACAAAAATAAATGTGCGAGAAGCAAGGAATTGATCCTGCGACCTGCTGCTTGCATTCATGCCTCCTGACCAACTTTCTTGGTTCTTGTTTGTGAAAGAATGTGACCATATCGTTCTTTTAATGTGATCTTCGTCTCTAGCATTTCGAGTAAAAACATGCAAAAAGTCTGCGAAAGTTGGGATTCGATCCTGCGAACACGAACGCATACTCTGCTGACTTTACCATATGTGCCAACTTCTGTTTTTGATAAAGTTGGCGAAGTTGCCTTCTTATTCTTTTTCTTCTCTTGCGAAGTTGTCTCTTGCAGCACCGTTTGACAATCCCTCTTGAATGCATAAATGCCGCAGCAAAAATAAAAGGTCAAGTGGCGAGACTTGAAAACTCGCGACCTTATACTTGTATTTCACCGCCCAGACCAATTGTACTAGTTTCCTATTTGTGACATAATGGAACAATGGTTTTGTTTATTGATAACTTCATCTCTATGTTACTCAAAAATTCACGAAAAAATACACTCAATGCGAGATTCGAACCCGCGTCTTCAAACCCATTCTCTTTGCTTGTTACCAACTGTGCTAGCCCTGCCTCTGCGAAGTGTTTCTGCGAAATAATCACCTACTTTCTTCTTACAAAATACTCTTGCGAAAAATCCACGTTCGTTGAGATTTGAACTCGCGACCATGAACTCATTAACCTCGCAGGTGACCAACTGTGCTGCCTCTTGCTTGCGAAATAATGAAACAACCTTGCGAAATTATCAATTTTTTCCCCTCTTTGCGAAGCAAAAAATTCTTTGCGAGGAAGGAGATTCGAACCCAAGTCCTATGGTTTGCATACTTCTTCTCTGACCATCTGGGCTGCTTGTTGTTTGCGAAATAAACACACAATGCTATAACTTTATTCCATTTTTTCGCACTTGAAAGTTCAAAAATATTTGAAAAATTTTGTGTGGCTGCGAATTCGAACACATGACCACAGGTTTGTTTGTTCCCACTCAGACCATCTCTGCTAGCTTTTGTTTGCGAAGATACGCATGTAGCCACCTCTTATTCTTTTCTCCTCTCCAGTAGAAAAAATGTGAAAAAAATATGACTGTGGCGAGATTCGATCTTGCGACATCAAGCTTCTTCGCTCCAACTCAAACCATCTCAGCGAGAGTTTACGTTTGTGATAAAAATCACAGCGTTTTGTTCTTATCCTTTTCTTCGTTCTTCCTTTATTTCCTTCAACAATTTGCCTCTTGCTTTTTCTCCTGAACATGGAAATCTTCCATTGAAACCTTGGTTTTCTTCCGTGAATTTCACCACAGAAACTAATTTTTTTCTCTTATTCTTTTCATATCTTTGAATTGTTGATGATGTTAACTCCCTGAAAGTGTGATTTCTCCCATGAAATTTCCATTTTTGAACCTAAACTTTGTAGATCTAGAAAAATATGAACAGTAATTAATCTTCATGGAAATTTCTTGAACCAACAAATTACAGGAAGGATAGATCCTTTACTCCTCCCTGTTTCTAGCGCCAAAAATGTAGTTGCAGGAAATCCCACAACACACCCCTTGTGATATTATGATAATATTTTCTAGATCTAAACTTATTTGATAATCAAAATAAAGATTAAAGTGCTAAAATTATAAATGGAGACACAAGATTTTTTACATGGTTCGATCAATGTGATCTACATCCATGATTCTTCACTATAATTGTTGAGGTTACATAAGAATTACATTTACAATCTCCATTAATGGATATTTTGTAGAGCTCTAGATCTAATTATTTGGGGAAGAAGATGATAAAGAAAATAAAATCTCTCTCTTAAAAATCTCTCTCTCTCTCTTACCAAAATTATCCCCCCCATTTTCTCTCTCCTGCTCTCCTCTTTATATAGGTGTTTACATAGTGGATGACAGCTCATATACAACTAAGCTAACCTCTAATTTCGGATCTGACTTGCGATGTCCTCGCAAGAGTATAAATGTTAAGTCTCGCAGACACTCTATTTTTCGCAAGATCTTCGCGCTTTCTTCATGTTTCTATCACCGCCATCTATTACGCCATCAGTCTGCGACACTCGCAATGTGTTGTAGATGAAAACTTCGCAAATATGTCCTTCTGGCGACATTCTGATCCTACATATGTGCAGATTTTATTTATTTTTTTCTATTTTTTTCTGCGAAATATCTGTGAAATATGTTGTCTTTTCTTTTTTCTTTTTTATATATGTACTAATTTGAAAAAAGAGTCCTAATATGGCAGGTCATCGACTTCCAAATTGAATTTGGACTTCCATAATTCAAAACACGGTAATTTAAGTTTTTCTTTAGAGTTTGTGCTTTTCAAACCAATCATACATTGCCAAGTGTCCTCACCAAAACTCTCGTTTCACAAGAACCATAAAAGGCTCATTTTGGCCAATAGGAAGCAAGGGTTTCATCACCGTTCAACGTGGAAGCTTTATTTGTATAGGCCGTTAAGTCTTTAGATGCACCTTTTATAGCTCAAGCCTCGGTGTTTCTAAAATACGCCAATCAATCCAATAGTCATCATAAATTAAGGACATTTTTTTTCGATTTCCATATTTTCCTAGAACCCGTCTCGTGTTCTAGGAATATAAAATAAACGACGTTGAATAGTAATATTTAGTTATTTTTTATCTTTTTGCCAAAAATAAATTACTTCCTTCAACCTTCAAAAACTAGGTAGCCAAATTTCCTACGCGCTCCATCATCTTCAACAAAAATATAAGAAACATAATCGGTTATCAATTAGCTAGTACTAATTAACAAAGTATTTGACAATAGTGAAACTTGATAAAAAAGGAGATTAGAGTTCTCAAGTTTAAAACATTCTTTCCAAACCTTGGGACTGATTGTCTTGCTACATATCATAGCAATATTTAACGACAACTCTATGTATGGAAATTCTAATTTGTTGGATACTAATAGTCTCAAGATGTGGGGGTGAGGGGTGGGGGGTGGGGGTGGGGGGGTGGGGTGGTGGGGTGGTGGTGGACCATTTGTATTCTATTAGAGGTGGTGATGGATCAATCTTATATTGCTTTTGTATGTCATTAATAGCCGAAGAGCTTCACCAGAAATAATTACAAACTTCATCTTCAATCTTACCCTCATTGCCCATTGGAAGGATGCTTCCACACTAGTCATGATAAGATTTACATCTCTCATGAAATTAAATATTTGATATGTCTGACTCCTCTGGAACTTCCTGCATAGTTAGAAAGAATTGGTTTGATTCCTCTATAGATATTTAAGCATCACTTAGAAATTTTGGGGATCCATTTGTTTTTGTATGTGATTGATATTTTTCTGGCTTGTAATAAAACCTTTGGTAGTTGAGACCGAATAAATTATCCCTAATTAGTCAATTTTCTTAATATCCTTGTGCCTACAACCAATCTGACCAACACACGTGAATCCCTCAATAGGGGTCCACTGTCAATAGTTATTCCACAATCCATCGTGAAGACTATCACTACAGCCTTCATAATTTTTCCGATTAAGAAAGTGATAATCATCTTGATACCAACTCAGTTCCAATCACAAATCAAGAATAGTGATAAATATTCTAGTCGATCTTCTGTTTAAGATTTGAAGTACCTGAATCACCAAGATAAGTTATATCTGAAATTCCTTGATCGGATTAATCAAGATTTACGATTACCGAAGTAATCCACTTGATTATAAGATTTGTGTTTGTGAAGAATTACAAGCCACCTGTTCAACAAGATTTATGTTTAGCGAAGAAAAATACTTGTCAGATCACAAGCTTTGTGTTTATTAAAGATAGACTACTTGTTAAGTCCCAGTTAATCAAGTCTAGCACATAGTCACACCAATGATCACAGTCTTCACAACTTCAAAGTAACAACCTGCAAAACAACTTGATTCCTCTAAAGATCTATCAGACATAATAGAGTCTTTTAATGTTGACAAGTCAAAAAACCTACCAACAGATTCCGAGTTACTTGAATATGTTATAACCCAATATTCAAAACTATTTTGTGGACTTATTGTAGAAGAGAAGGACTATGGAATAAATAAGAATGTATATGGTAGATAGCTACACATCGGTTTAACAAGCACAATATGAGAAAACCAAAATAATAGTCTAGTCCAATAACCGTTAATACTAATGATCCTTCATCTCGTAAGAAGGTCGGTTTGAACTAATTAGTCGTGCTTTTGCGCGAACTTAATCAAAGCTACTCACTACTGATAATAACCTCACACTACTCAGATGTGTTCTGAGATGAGTTTGTAAGAACGAAAAACTCCATTATTTATAGTGTTAGGACCGAGGCTTGTTTATACACAAGAATATATTCAATAAAAGAATTTCTGAATTTAACATTATTCTTGATGTTATTTGATTTAATTACATGTATAACTATTCTCAATGAATGCAAAAATATTGTTTCCAAAATATATAATCAATAATATTTTCCACGTTAATATTGGACATATCTTACTATTATAACAACATATTTAGCTAGTTGTGAATCCTTGTACTTTGCTAAATTAGTCAACTGTGAAATCTTCTAGAAATCGGAAGCGCATCAATTTCGATACTAAGTATAGTAAAAAAAATCAACCTCAAATACTAATTGGGCTATAACATTGATTATCAAAGGAATTAATATTCACAGTAATATAATATTAAAGTTATATTCACGCGTTCAATATTTCTTGGTGTTAGAGCATAGCTCGGTTGAACTCACCAAGCGAGCTCGGTTGAATTCACCAAGCAAGCTCGGTTGAACTCACCAAGCGAGTATCAAAGGAATTAGTATTCAAGTTTGGTTGTCATATTTTAGTATCAAAACTCATTAAGAGTCGCTTGATTAAATACTAGAGTCAACTTCGTTTAGGTTAGACTAGAAAGTCTAATGTTGAGACATACAAGTATTACTCCGAAGACCTGAAGAATGTGAAGAAGTAACGAACTAGAACGACGACATCATCCTTCCACTTGAGTTTAGTAATTATATTGACTTGAACTGTTTCATTCCTAACGTATCTTTCAAGTCGTGCTATAATGAAAACATAACTGCGAAGCTGTATATACTGAAAAAGCGGGGGTACAACAACCACACCCAATAATTCGTTTGGAAATCTGAATAGACAAGCTCCAATATACTTTCAAGAAAATCAAATAGACAGTCAGACTCGATCTATAGAAAAGTATATCAAAGAGTTTTGTATCTCTGTTTCACAATGTAATCAGCAAATCAAACAGATAGAAATCTGTGAGCCTGATTATTATGTGAAACAACTTGAACGGTACCAAAGACCAATGTTCAAGTGTTAATCAATTTATATCAACAACCAAAGTTTGGATTATCTAATTGATTAATCTTAACACACAACCTGTGATATTTCAATTATATAACAAAATATAATGCGGAAAATAAATAACACAGACACCAGAAGTTTTGTTAACGAGGAAACTGCAAATGCAGAAAACCCCCAGGACCTAGTCCAGATTTGAACACCACACTGTATTAAGCCGTTACAGACATTATCCTACTACCAATGAACTTCGGACTGGACTGTAGTTGAACCCTAATCAATCTCACACTGATTCAACGTACAGTTGCGATCCTTACGTCTCTGATCCCAGCAGGATACTACGCACTTGATTCCCTTAGTTGATCTCACCCACAACCAAGAGTTGCTACGACCCAAAGTCGAATACTTGATAAACAAATCTGTCTCACAAAGAAAAGTCTATTAGAATAGATAAATCTGTCTCCCACAAAAATACATACGAGTTATGTTTCGTCTTTTGATAAATCAAGGTGAACAGGAACCAATTGATATACCTGACTTATATTACCGAAGAACAGCCTAGAAATATCAATCACCTCACAATAATCTTAATCGTATGGTAGCGAAACAAGATATTGTGGAATCACAAACGATGAGACGAAGATGTTTGTGACCACTTTTTAACTTGCCTATCGGAGAATAAATCTCGAGCCAATCTTAAAGAAGATAGTACTCAAACACGATAGAAGATGCAAGATCAGATCACATAACTACAGAGAAAATAGTTGGGCCTGGCTTCACAATCCCAATGAAGTCTTCAAGTCGTAAACCTACAGGGTTTCGTAAAAAACCTAAGGTTAAAGGAGAATCGCCTCAAGCTTATACAACTAGTATCACACAGAAGGTGTGGGGATTAGGTTTCCCAGTTGCTAGAGTTCTCCTTTATATAGTTTTCAAATCAGGGTTTGCAATCTAAGTTACCTTGGTAACAAAGCATTCAATATTCACCGTTAGATGAAAACCTGACTAGATTCAAGCTAATATCTTTCAACCGTTAGATCGAACTTAGCTTGTTATACACAAATGAAATGTACCCTCATTTAGGTTTATGTAACTGTACCTAAACGTGTACACCATGTTGGCTCAACCGTAGTTAACCAAGGTTAGCTATATGAACACTCTCATATCAACCTTATTCATCTTAACCATAACTAGTTAAAATGACTCAAATGAAACTAGTTAAAGAGTTGTTCAATTGCTATATTCTAATAGAAGTATACAAGAACACAATCGAAGCAAAATCGGTTTGATTCACTCGAATCAATTCATGAACATTATAGCCACGGTTTGCAAAGAATACATTCCTTAATATATAATCGTATTAGTTCGTGAACAAACCGATTTTAGAACTTTAAGCACTCAAGTATCCAAACGGGTACGCATACTTAAGTAGCCGGTCTGAGTATTGGTTCACCAGTATGCGAACGGTTACGCATACCTTAGTACACTTCCAAAACCCAGCAGAAATTCCCGGACATATACCTCACGCAAGTACGCGTACCGGTATGTGTACTTGGTAAACGGAATTTCACAACTATAAGTATGCATACGGGTATGCATACTTTAGTTCCGGTCATGGATCACATACATGCAAGAATGCACACTATGTTTATAATCCAATAGTTCTAAACTCTTATTTCAATCATTGAAACTTTCTTAGAGGATGACAATAGCCGTTTTCACACACTATTAGCATCAAAGCAATTTTCAAGTTATTAAAATAATCATAACGAAATATTCCAAGTCTACACCAAATGATTGTATCACACAAACCATGTAAGATGTTACTCGGCGATTTTCACATGATCATCTTTTGACTTTCGTCAAGAATATAAGATGAACTTGGTTGAAGCGAAAGCTTACCAACACATATTACGAGAAATATGTAAGCGAGTTACTCTCAGCTCGAAATCTCAAATGTGTATAATCGACAACTATATAGTAATACGACTTTTGTGTCAATATTGGAGATAGAGTAGAAATAGACTTTCCAAGTGATAAATGAGTTTTAGTCTCCACATATCTTTTGTTGATGAAGTTCCACAAGCTCTCCTTAGTAGTTCTTCGTCTTCAATTGATGAACGCCGTGAAGTTTAATGCTCAACTACACAATCTATCCTAGTCCGAGACATTACTATAAGTAGACTAGAAATCAAGACTTATAGTTTTGATCACTAACATTTACAAACAAGCTTGAGATAGCAACGCTTGCGAGTTCGACCAAGCAGTGCTTTAACAATCTCCCCCTTTGTCAATTTTAGTGACAAAACTATCAATACATATGGATTACAAAATAAATAAACTTTGTAGCTTTTCATCCAAATGCTTGATCTCCTTGGTTCTTCAACATTACTCGAAATCTTCGTCACTTTCGAATACTCCAATGATTCCAAATGTGTTCAACTCAGCATCATAGTTGTTGAAGATCCGTAGCAATAACAATGAGAAAACAGTTGCTCTCAATCATTGTTATATTGTGTCATAGTATCATTACACATCATCAAAGTTCAATTGTATCACAACTTTGACAACAATACTATGGTGATATGTATCACTCCCCCTTAGTCAATACTTCATCTCACAATGAAAACCACACCCCTTACATAATGATCCGTAAACCATATGTATTTGTAGTGTGAACTACACATTAATTCTCCCCCTTTTTGTCAATAAAAATTGACAAAGGTACGAAAATTAGTGGGATCCTCATGAAATTTCCATAGAGATACTTCATGACCAAAAGAGAACAACATATCAACTTGTTTAGATGCCATCATATAACCGAAACTAAATGCATTCATCAAGGAGTTTATAAAGATACAAGATAACCCCTAAAATATTCCACAACCGCACTCCCCACAAAAATTTGGCAATTAATCACAAGTTCAATTAAGAACTCCCCCCCATAAAATGTCATTCCCGAAAGAACAACAAGAGCGACCTTAATTTTACAAGAAAAGAAGGATTTCTTTGGACATTAACAAATCACATGAAACATGAATTTGTATCCAAAAATCTCAATTGAATTAACCACAAGGAAAATGATCAATTCAATTGGTCATGCTCAACATAAGAGAACTTACGGAGCAACACAATATATGCACAAAGATGTGTATCAGGGAAAGACCAATACTGCGGAATAATCAAAGATTCTTTTTATTTTTCATCACTATTTGCACAATGACATATAATAGACTTAATCTTTGTGAACAAAAGTTCATCCTATCTTCCATCAATTTTTGCATAATGACATAAAAGGCTTAACTTTTGTAGTCAAAAGTTCATTCTATCTTTTATCAATATTTTCATACCAACATGTAATAGAGTTAACTTTTGAGAATATATGGGACAGTCAAGGTTCACGGACGTAAACAACATATCCCGTAACAATTTGCAATATATAAAACCATAAAGATACTGCAAAAATCATCTTCGAATCAACTTTAGAATTTAAATAAATAAATCTAAAAACATTGCAAGATGAAAAACGTTGGCAATAGCTATGTGTACTCACAATAATGGCTATTCCAAACCCTAGTTACCCTTCTTAAAACACAAGAATAAATTCTTATAAGAAGTTTTCTATACAAAATTACTGCTCTTTGATAACTTCATACCTTTCAATGAAACTATCATAGAAGGTGTCGCTGATTTCCTTGATTTTCTTGACCGTGGAAACCCCATGATCATGAGTTAGAACACTAACTTTACGATTAACAACACGAGCAAGTTGTCTAGCCTTAACGCAGTCCACGATAAGTTTCTTCTGTTTCCGTATCAAGATCTGTTGATTAGCAAGAATTCTGGCCTGACCATCTAAAAGATGATTTATTTACAGTTGAAGATTTGCAAACTCGACCTTTGAATCACCCTGAAATCGAGTTAAATCCTTGACAAAATCATCAATCTAGGAGTTATGCTCTTTCCTGGCAAGCATCTTCTTCAGAACAAGTTCTTGAATCGAGTCACAACCTTGAGTGTCCTTGTAAAGACCCTCAAGCTCGTCAACGCTATTAGACCGGTCAAGTGACGAATTAGCCGATATTAACTCGATTAGTTTATCACAGACGCTAATTAATAAAAATTATTCTAACAACGATCTCGATACAAAACTAATATCACTAGATAGATCTCGAAAAGTTATGTGAAATGGGCTACTCAAACGTGTCATTCGGATACCGGACAAAGAAGATACGAGACTCGGAAGATGTAGTAGAAATTAGTTAACCCGCCGTTAGACTTGCCGCGGACTTTGGTCGTTGACTTGACCTGACTTTTAACGGACCTGACTTTTAGTGGACCTCTTGTTAGTATTTGGACACCCCTTAGAAGTTAGGTCAAATTGGTAATAGTAATGAAGTGTAAGTTGGGTGTAAGAGTTATTTATTTAACTTTTAAAATTAATTTCCATGCACATCTCTTCCGCTAAGTAGGTGGTGTTGATGTTTTAGATTGTAAGGTGGTGGTGGTGGTGGTAGTTTAGGAAGAAAACATAGAGTGAGAGAGAAAGAAGATTGTCATAGTATTAAGAAAGAGTTTGGAATATGTTTTTATTTTAAGAAGCAACGGTAAGAGTTGTAGTAGAGAGTTAACTATAGAGAATTAGGGTGATGATGGAGAATAAGAGAGAGTTGGCTGTTATTTGAATTCAATCAATGAAGATATGTAAGAGAAGGTTACGGTTGTGATAGTATGATTAATATAGGATTATGATAAGCTTTTGATGATGATGGTTTGTTAATGGAGGATAGAAATATATATGGTGTTCATGGTGATTATCATTATATGGAGGGGATGCAAACTAGCAAAACCAACCAAGGTAACTTTTAGATTCATTTTCTTGTGATGAATGATGTTTTGAGTATCAGTTAAATACTGGGATTAACTTAGAGTCATTAAATTACGTAACTTGATTATTCATGAATTATTTTATGTATGGTTTTGTGTTCGCTGACCAACATGTATACAAAATTATAGGTACCTTAGATTATGATATGGTCTTGGGTTATAAGTTGAGACTTGTAGATGAGTCTCTAACCTTTTTACAGAACTTTGATTCACTCTATTTGGGTTAGTATTGAATTAGTTATGATTTTTCAAAGTTGCGTCGTTTTGTCTGAAAGTCTGGAAACAGCGGTGACTAAGCGACTAAATGGACTCCGTTAGGCATGTTCTAGTCGGAATTAGCTTCCAGTCATGGCTAGAAAGTTGTAGAGGACAACGTCATCTTTCTAAAGAGACATTAGGAGCATCATTTAGATACAAATTGAGAAATTTATAGACCCCGAAAGACTGGTGCTTGTGCAGTGTACAAGTAGGTTATATGTCTGTCAAGTGTTTGTAAAAATGACTGAGTCAAACCAATAAGTTAGTGAGTCAAACCTAGTTGGCCGTGTTGACTCGGTGAGTCAGATTAGCTGATTTGTTTTTCAGATCGAGTCAGTTGGACATGATTAGTGGGCCGGACCAGATTAGCACGTGGGCTTGGGCTTAGGGCCAGAAGTAGTATTTCGAGTTTTTGGACCACTTATGGTCCGAATCAGCTTTCGGTTCCTTTTGCAAAGTTGTAGGGTTTTTCGAGGGCTTTCCGATGACACCCAATTTGACCCTAATTGGATAAGTAGATATTGTTTAATACCAAAATTACTTATTACTAAGTTATAAAGCCATTAATAAAATTAGAACCATAAATGAGCTTAGAACTATTAGATATCATTGTACGATTCTTGTGTGAGCCATTTTGGTTAGATTCTTAGTGTGCTTGTGTGATTAACAATCAGTCTTTATTAACAACGATCGATTCAAAGGATGAACCAGTGGATCGTGGATCTCGAGGTAGGCGTGGCTTGTCATCAAAAGAGGTGGGAATTTATATTTAACTCTCCTGTGATTATTGTTGTTTTCTTTCACAAAAGTTTATGTTTAACAAATTCATGCATTATCTGCTTGTGTATTCCTTGCATTGTTTTATTTTGAATTTCGAAAGTATTGTTGTTTCTTTTAATCTTTCCATTGCTTGGAAAGGAATTTTAATGCTTTGTATGTCTTTATGAAATGTTTGGGAAATAAGAATTTCCATTTGTATGCTTAATAGGTGTGTAAGGAATTTGTAGACACCTATTAGGAAAATGATAAGTGTGTAAGGAATTGGTCGACACATATCTGGAAAACGAGAGTTTTTCCATGCGTGGTATATATGATACTGCTCCTTCATTTATATCTACATGAATTCGAGCTTTTATGCCTAATAGGTGTGTAAGGAATTGGTCGACACTAATATAAACTAATAGGGTGTGTAAGGAATTGGTCGACACTTAATATATACATTGTTTGAAGAAGGAGTTAGTTCCATATACATGATTGTTTAAATATGTGAATTGATTGCCTTTTAATATTTAGGAAAAACATGTAATGTTTTCTAGATCATTTAAGTGATTACTTGAAAGTTAAATGTTATTCCTACTGGGCACCCCTTTTAGGGATGATGTGCTCACCCATTTCCCACTTTCAGTTTCAGAGACAGACCAGAGTTGTGCAGCGAAAGCTCCGAGAAGTTGACTTCTTTAGTTGGTTATAATCTGATATGTTTATTATGTTGTATATTCTATTTGTAAACCAAATGACTATTGTATATGTATCATTTGAGAGGAGATCTTGTATATATCTTTCCGAGCGGGGTTAGTTTTGGATTAAGTTTTATAGCAGATTCCTTCATCAAATGCTTAAGTATATGATTCAGATTCTTAGTGCCTCTTTATTTAGTTAATCTCTTAGATTAGTCAGCTGTTAGCTTAGGGGGCGCTACAAAGTTGGTATCGGAGCTCATTATTAGATCTTATATGGGAAACAATAGGAATAGCCAGTACCAGTTAGTGAAATAGATTAGTTTATAACTGGGTTGGGTTGTGAGATAAATCTTAATTACTAAAAGCTATCAATAATTAAAAGAGTTATTTGATTGATTGATTTGTTTGTTTGATTGTTTGTGTAGGTAATGAAGTAAAAATTGTAAGGTACACCAGTAACTTTAGCCAATAAAGGTTAGGGAATAATCAGACTAAGAAGTATGAACACGTACATAATCCAATACTAGAAAAATAGTGAGATTAACACAATTGATAAATCTTGAAAGTCACATAGAAAACTTACTGAGTACCTTGACTCATATGTAGAATCAACAATTTATAATTACATAAATGTTAATAATATTTTTGGGATTTAATATATTTGTAAGAGTAGTTAGAATAATAGTTAAACCATCAATATTATAATAAAAATATTACAATAGTAATTACAGACGATGATAATAATAATAATAATAATAATAATAATAATAATAATAATAATTTTGATAAAGTAATGAATAATATTTATCAATTAGTATCATATTGTATATGACTTAACTAAAATCTCATTGAAGACATATAACGATAATAAAATAATAATAATTTTGAGTAAATATTTATAGGAATCTGATAGCACCCATTTACGATTAAGTTTTGTAAATTAAATTAATTACAAATTAGGGATATATGTTTTGCGTCTAAACTAGATAGTTGGTATAATATATATTAGGTATTTGACTTAAGGAAGCGAGGATATAATATATAAAATAAAAAGACACTTGTTAGAAATCTTGTACTAAAATTATCTTTGGGTAACAAATAATCCAGTAAACTTCTAGAATAAAACAAATACATGAAATATCTACTCTAGTGACTGGAACCATTAATCTATTTAAAGTAGAAATGAAGTTAAGATGTAAGAGTAGTTAATATATATATACAACAAGATTTTTGCGTATTCAATAAATTTTAAGAGTAATTAAGATAATAGTTAATGTCATTAATAATAAATGGTAATAAGATCACTAATAATCATAATAAAAGAAATATTAACAATTATCAAATAGTACTGTATGGAATTTTATCTAATCAAAACCTTACTAGTAATATATAACGATAAAAGAAATAATTAGGAATCAAGCAGTTACGCAAAATTATCAGTAAGTGTTTACGGTCAGATTTTAAAAATTAAATAATAAAATTAGAGATACATTCTAGTACAATGAAACCAAATAATTAAGGTAACACTTATTAGGTTAGACTTAAGAACGTGAGGAGATGCTGTGTAAAAATAGAAGGACTAGATTTCTTAGTAAATTTTATACCTAAATTATATTTAGTTCAATAACTGCTTAGTAAATTATTAAAATTAAAGAAATACAAGTGAAGAGATAATAATAATATTTACTTAGTAATAAAAAAAGATTTGAAAGAAAAATAAATTAGAATATTAATAAGATACTTTATGTTAATAAAAAAATCTAAAGACTACCGAGATACATTAAAATTTTATGCGAGACTCAAATTAAATCATATTAAATTACCAACGTTAACGCCATTATTTTTATAAGTTATAGTATACGAATTCAATAGGAATAAATAAAGTCAACTATAATAATCTTTATGTGGATGTAGAATCATATTTAAAGATTAAGACCTAGTATCAATAAACCAATAATAATAATAATAATAATAGTGAGAATAGTAACACAACCGATAATGACTTCTCAATAATTATGCTAATAGAAAATCTAAAATAGATAAGATACGAGACTCGGAAGATGTAGTAGAAATTAGTTAACCCGCCGTTAGACTTGCCATGACTTTGGTCGTTGACTTGACTTGACGACTTTTAACGGACCTGACTTTTAGTGGACCTCTTGTTAGTATTTGGACACCCCTTAGAAGTTAGGTCAAATTGGTAATAGTAATGAAGTGTAAGTTGGGTGTAAGAGTTATTTATTTAACTTTTAAAATTAATTTCCATGCACATCTCTTCCGCTAAGTAGGTGGTGTTGATGTTTTAGATTGTAAAAGGTGGTGGTGGTGGTGGTAGTTTAAGAAATGAAGAAAACATAGAGTGAGAGAAGAAAGAAGATTGTCATAGTAAGATAAATGAAAGAGTTTGGAATATGTTTTTATTTTAAAATGGAACGGAGGGAAGTATTAAGAAAGAGTTTGGAATATGTTTTATTTTAAGTTGTAAGAGTTGTAGTAGAGAGTTAACTATAGAGAATTAGGGTGATGATGGAGAATAAGAGAGAGTTGGCTGTTATTTGAATTCAATCAATGAAGATATGTAAGAGAAGGTTACGGTTGTGATAGTATGATTAATATAGGATTATGATAAGCTTTTGATGATGATGGTTTGTTAATGGAGGATAGAAATATATATGGTGTTCATGGTGATTATCATTATATGGAGGGGATGCAAACTAGCAAAACCAACCAAGGTAACTTTTAGATTCATTTTCTTGTGATGAATGATGTTTTGAGTATCAGTTAAATACTGGGATTAACTTAGAGTCATTAAATTACGTAACTTGATTATTCATGAATTATTTTATGTATGGTTTTGTGTTCGCTGACCAACATGTATACAAAATTATAGGTACCTTAGATTATGATATGGTTTTGGGTTATAAGTTGAGACTTGTAGATGAGTCTCTAACCTTTTTACAGAACTTTGATTCACTCTATTTGGGTTAGTATTGAATTAGTTATGATTTTTCAAAGTTGCGTCGTTTTGTCTGAAAGTCTGGAAACAGCGGTGACTAAGCGACTAAATGGACTCCGTTAGGCATGTTCTAGTCGGAATTAGCTTCCAGTCATGGCTAGAAAGTTGTAGAGGGCACCGTCATCTTTCTAAAGAGATATTAGGAGCATCATTTAGATACAAATTGAGAAATTTATAGACCCCGAAAGACTGGTGCTTGTGCAAAGTTTACAAGTAGGTTATATGTCTGTCAAGTGTTTGTAAAATGACTGAGTCAAACCAATAAGTTAGTGAGTCAAACCTAGTTGGCCGTGTTGACTCGGTGAGTCGATTAGCTGATTTGTTTTTCATATCGAGTCAGTTGGACATGATTAGTGGGCCGGACCAGATTAGCACGTGGGCTTGGGCTTAGGGCCAGAAGTAGTATTTCGAGTTTTTGGACCACTTATGGTCCGAATCAGCTTTCGGTTCCTTCTGCAAAGTTGTAGGGTTTTTCGAGGGCTTTCCGATGACACCCAATTTGACCCTAATTGGATAAGTAGATATTGTTTAATACCAAAATTACTTATTACTAAGTTATAAAGCCATTAATAAAATTAGAACCATAAATGAGCTTAGAACTATTAGATATCATTGTACGATTCTTGTGTGAGCCATTTTGGTTAGATTCTTAGTGTGCTTGTGTGATTAACAATTAGTCTTTATTAACAACGATCGATTCAAAGGATGAACCAGTGGATCGTGGATCTCGAGGTAGGCGTGGCTTGTCATCAAAAGAGGTGGGAATTTATATTTAACTCTCCTGTGATTATTGTTGTTTTCTTTCACAAAAGTTTATGTTTAACAAATTCATGCATTATCCGCTTGTGTATTCCTTGCATTGTTTTATTTTGAATTTCAAAGTATTGTTGTTTCTTTTAATCTTTCCATTGCTTGGAAAGGAACTTTAATGCTTTGTATGTCTTTATGAAATGTTTAGGAAATAAGAATTTCCATTTGTACGCTTAATAGGTGTGTAAGGAATTTGTAGACACCTATTAGGAAAATGATAGGTGTGTAAGGAATTGGTCGACACATATCTGGAAAACGAGAGTTTTTCCATGTGTGGTATATATGATACTGCTCCTTCATTTATATCTACATGAATTCGAGCTTTTATTCCTAATAGGTGTGTTAGGAATTGGTCGACACTAATATAAACTAATAGGGTGTGTAAGGAATTGGTCGACACTTAATATATACATTGTTTGAAGAGGGAGTTAGTTCCATATACATGATTATTTAAATCATGGAATTGATTGCCTTTTAATATTTAGGAAAAACATGTAATGTTTTCTAGATCATTTAAGTGATTACTTGAAAGTTAAATGTTATTCCTACTGGGCACCCCTTTTAGGGATGATGTGCTCACCCATTTCCCACTTTCGCCGAGACAGATCGAGTTGTGCAAATGAAAGCTCCGAGAAGTTGACTTCTTTAGTTGGTTATAATCTGATATGTTTATTATGTTGTATATTCTATTTGTAAACCAAATGACTATTGTATATGTATCATTTGAGAGGAGATCTTATATATATCTTTCCGAGCGGGGTTAGTTTTGGATTAAGTTTTATAGAAGATTCCTTCATCAAATGCTTAAGTATATGATTCAGATTCTTAGTGCCTCTTTATTTAGTTAATCTCTTGGATTAGTCAGCTGTTAGCTTAGGGGGCGCTACAGTCCTCCTCCATGTCAAGACTCACAATCTCTTGATATCTTGAAGAGTTCTCCATATGATTTTTGTTAGGGATGGAATAACACAATATAGAATATATATATATATATATATATATATATATATATATATATATATATGTTTGTAAACATGAGAATGAATCTCTTGTTATGGAAACCCTATGAACTCATATGAAAGGGACACGGACGTTCGTGGACCGGCCACAGAAGAGGAGAGGATTAAAAAAAAACCAACTAGAGAAAAACACAATACTTGTTAATCATGACTTAATAATTTAGAAAACTTCTTTTCAAATCAGAGCCCGAGATACGATCAACAGGATCGAATTAACTAAAAGACGCATAAAAACATACAACTATTCTTGAGACTCCCATAATCACCATCCTTGCAACTCTCAAGATAGATACAATGATGAGATTTCCTGATATCAGGGAAAGAAGTGAGAAGTATTCTCACTGGAAATTATGGGAGATGAGTTGTACCAATATTTTGTGCGTTTGTATCGAGTATTTCCCTTTTTCCATTGATTATAACTAATCCCAGAGGCATTTGTCATAAACCCGTTTAAGAGTCCATTCGAAGGATTTTTTTGAGGACTAAGTCTAGGACCTCTAGAGATAGGTTCCAGAGGAGAAGAGTTGAGGGATTTCCATCTTCTCGATTTAGACTTGCCAGACTTGTTCTTATAAGCACAGGGAATGTGTTCATTCGTAGGACAAGAGTTTATACCATTGAGAGGAACTTGCACCCTGTGACGATTTCTTAAAGAGAGATCATTTTTATAAGAATTCTGGTTTTCTGTAGGAAAGAAATTCACTGTAGATGTCGTCAGATGATTTACTCCATTGAAAGTAGAAATAAGCAAATAATGAAGATATGAGATTTGTTTCTTTCTAGCAAAACAATGAAGATCATAGTGATTCTTTTTCCCACATAAGGAACAACATCGTGGAATAAAAACATGAGTGCCTTGACTCATAACCTTTTTCGGCACATGCGAATTTTGCAAGTGATTCACAGTGGGTAATTCCTTAGAGGGAATTTTCTTCACGCTGGGTAAAGCCTTGTGAGTATCAGAAGAAGGTGCAGAGGATGACTTCCTCATCAAAACAGAGTTTTCCTTTTTCAAGGTGTTACACTGATCTTGGGCACATCGAAGAGATGCAACAAGTTTCTCTTTCTCAACATGATAAGTGTTTATTTATGATGCATGAGCCTTGATTAAACGTTCTTCTCTAAATGATTTCTCTCTTAAAGTATCTTCAAGCATACTAATCTTTTCGCGCTGTAGAGTAGTTTCTCAAACCAATTTTTTGATATTGTAAGAGAGAGATTCAATAAAGCAATAGAGTTCACGTTCTCTTTCAAGAGATTTCTCGAATTCATCAATGAGCTGATCATTATTTTCTTCAAGAGTCTTGATTTTAGAATCTTGAAAGTTAATGATATCAACATATTTTTTTAACGATCTAGTGAGTTCTATTTCTGATTCTGACACGATGTCAAATTTCTTGTCTTTTCCCCGGGATTCGGAAGAATCTTCTAAGGAGTTATCCTTTGAGGAAAAATCAAGATTTTTGGCATGATCAGAAACTTTGGAAGACAGCTCTATGTGCGTAATTTGTGAGATAATTCGTAAGTCCACAGAAATCAGAATGCTACAAACACATACTTATGAGGTCTTAAATGTGTTTTCCTGCTCTGATACCAATTGAAAAGGCGGGGGTACAACAACCACACCCAATAATTCGTTTGGCAATCTGAATAGACAAACTCCAATATACTTTCAAAAGAATAAACTAGACAGCCAGACTCAATCTATAGAAAAGTATATCAAAGAGTTTTGTATCTCTGTTTCACAATGTAATCAGCAAATCAAACAGATAGAAATCTGCTAGCCTGATTATTATGTGAAACAAATTGAAGGGTACCAAAGACCAATGTTCAAGTGTCAATCAATTTAAAAAAAACAACCAAAGGTTGGATTATCTAATTGATTGATCTTAACGCACAACCTGTGATATTTCAATTTGAACACAGACATCAGAAGTTTTGTTAACGAGGAAACCGCAAATGCAGAAAAACCCCGTGGCCTAGTCCAAATTTGAACACCACACTGTATTAAGCCGCTACAAACACTATCCTACTACCAATGAACTTCGGACTGGACTGTAGTTGAACCCTAATCAATCTCACACTGATTCAAGGTACATTTGCGCTCCTTACGTCTCTGATCCTAGCAGGATACTACACACTTGATTCCCTTAGCTGATCTCACCCACAATCAAGAGTTGTTACAGCCCAAAGTCGAAGACTTGATAAACAAATCTGTCTCACACAGAAAAGTCTATTGGAATAGATAAATCTGTCTCCCACAGAAATACCTACGAGTGTTGTTCCGTGTTTTGATAAATCAAGGTGAACATGAACCAATTGATATACCGGACTTAATATTCCCGAAGAACATCCTAGAAATATCAATCACCTCACAATAATCTTAATCGTATGATAGCAAAACAAGATATTGTGGAATCACAAACGATGAGACGAAGATGTTTGTGACTACTTTTTATCTTTCCTATCGAAAAATAAATCTCGAGCCAATATTAAAGAAGACAGTACTCAAACACGATAGAAGATGCAAGATCAAATCATGCAACTACAGAGAAAATAGTTGGGTCTGGCTTCATAATCCCAATAAAGTCTTCAAGTCGTTAATCTACAGGGTTTCGTGAAAAACCTAAAGTTAAAGGAGAATCGACTCTAGCTTATACAACTAGTATCACACAGAAGGTGTGGGGATTAGGTTTCCCAGTTTCTAGAGTTCTCCTTTATATAGTTTTCAAATCAGGGTTTGCAATCTAAGTTACCTTGGTAACAAAGCATTCAATATTCACCGTTAGATGAAAAACTGATTAGATTCAAGCTAATATCTTTCAACCGTTAGATCAAACTTAGATTGTTATACACAAATGAAATGTACCCTCATTTAGGTTTATGTAACCGTACCTAAACGTGTACACCATGTTGGCTCAACCGTAGTTAACCGACGTTAGTTATATGAACACTCTCATATCAACCTTATTCGTCTTAACCATAACTAGTTCAAATGACTCAAATGAAACTAGTTAAAGAGTTGTTCAATTGCTATATTCTCATAGAAGTATACAAGAACACAATCAAAGCAAAATCGGTTTGATTCACTCGAATCAATTCATGAACATTACAACCACGGTTTGCAAAGAATGCATTCCTTAATATATAAATGTATTAGTTCATGAACAAACCGATTTTAGAACTTTAATCACTCAAGTATGCAAACGGGTAGGCATACTTAAGTAGCCGGTCTGAGTATGGGTTCGCCAGTATGCGAACGTTTACGCATACCTTAGTACACTTCCAAAACCCAGCAGAAATTCCCGGACCTATACCTCACGCAAGTACGCGTACCGGTATGTGTACTTGGTACACGGAATTTCACAACTACAAGTACGCATACGGGTATGCATACTTTAGTTCCGGAAATGGATCACATAATGCAAGAATGCACACTATGTTTATAATCCAATAGTTCTAAACTCTTATTTCGATCATTGAAACTTTCTTAGAGGGTGACAATAGCTGTTTTCACACACTATTAGCATCAAAGAAATTTTCAAGTTATTGAAATAATCATAACAAAACATTCCAAGTCTACACCAAATGATTGTATCACACAAACCATGTAAGATGTTACTCGGCGATTTTCACATGATCATCTTTTGATTTTCGTCAAGAATATAAGATGAACTTGGTTGAAGCGAAAGCTTACCAACACATATTCCGAGAAATATGTAAGCGAGTTAATCTCAGCTAGAAATCTCAAATGTGTACAATCGGCAACTATATAGTAATACGACTTTTGTCTCAATATAGGAGATAGAGTAGAAATAGACTTTCCAAGTGATAGATGAGTTTTAGTCTCCACATACCTTTTGTTGATGAAGTTCAACAAGCTCTCCTTAGTAGTTCTTCGTCTTCAATTGATGAATGTCGTGAAGTCTAATGCTCAACTACACAATCTATCCTAGTCCGAGACATTACTATAAGTAGACTAGAAATCAAAACTTATAGTTTTGATCACTAACATTGACAAACAAGCTTGAGATAGCAACACTTGCGAGTTCGACCGAGCAGTGCTCTAACATATACTGTACATATTGTATAATACTATAGTGATATGACATGATCTTAGTATTAAGGAATTAGACTACGAAGTACAGTAGAACCTCCATATATTGATACTCCATATATTAATAACCTCTACATATTGATAAAATTTTATGGTCCCAATTTGGGCCAGTGAGAAATAGTAATAACCTCTCTAGTTTAATATTAATGATTTTTCCAGTTCCGCTTTAAAGAATTTACCTCCAAATAATAATAATCAATATTACATTAAAATATATATTTAGTTATATTAAATTTATGATTAACCAAAATACTTATCTAAAAGAAATAATTTTTTGGATTACTATAGCATCTTTTAACTTGCGGATACGTAATATCTCATCAACAAAGACACTTTCTTGTTGAAGCCAAAATATTTCCAACTTGTCGAGCATGTTTAAAGTTTCCAAGCTTATTGGAATTACAAATTCCAAAATATATACATGTACTTGTATATTGGAACTATAAAAATGCATATACAACATCTAAATACAACTATAGATAACTTACAAAAATAAAATAAAAAATAACTATAGATACAGTACGCATTCATTGGACTTAAATTTTTACATTTTCTATGGGGACCTCTATATATTAATAACCTCCTTATATTAATAATTTTGTGGATGCCCAAGAGTATTAATATAGAGAGGTTCTCCTGTATAACACTTATCTTTTGAACTTCGTAGATATGACATCGACATAATTTTGTGTATAGTGTTATGATTATGTGAATGGGTTATAGTGAAGATTTCATCCTAGAAAACATTGTTTTACATTCGTTTAAAGGAAGTACATTCATGAACTTGTTTCGTGAATCGAAAAGGAAATCAATAGGATTATTGGTCCGTTGTTCATTGTAAATCTTTGGATGACCAATATCTGTGAGTTAGTAGGACCGATATTAACTCAGGTTATGTATCTTGGTATAACTAATCACAATGCCTGACTTATGATTTGGTATGACCGGTTTTGATAATTGGAGTAACCGACCCTAAGTAATCACCATGTGATGGTATGATCGATCCTTGTAATTGGTGTGGCCGATCCTTGTAATTGGTGTGACCGATCATAAGTGTTGTGTGATCGATCCTTGTAATTGGTGTAACCAGTCCTGGTAACTGGTGTGATCGATCACAAGTAATACCATGTGTAGATGGAACCGATCCTTGTAACTGGTGTAACCGATCCTAGTGACTGGTGTGACCGATCACAAGTAATTCCATATTTAGGTATAACCGATCCTAGTGATTGGTATAACCGATTGAACCCATGTATGTGATTTGGTATGATCAATCACATAGTAGTCTTGGATTACATGCAAACCAATTCTAAACTTGTTTGTAAGTGTGGTATATCCAATTCAAAGAATGCAAATCCATGTAAATATGAAATAAATATTTGCAGTGAAAAGATGTCAACATACTTTGAACACGAGCAGTAACTCCTATTATTTATTATACAAAGATTTTCCTTGGTACTCAAGGTGATCCTGTGCCAAAATAAATTAAGAATCTTTTAATTAAGGTTTTTGATTTTATATGCATTAATTACCAGCAATTAATGTATAAAAATTAGTAATGTACATTTACTAATTGGAGATCTTTTATTGAGAGATTTCAGAAATATTGGACAAACATTTATTGGAATTAGGAAAACCGAATTTGGGCATTCATTGCATATCTTGAGAATATTTTCGGTTTTGGAAATTCCTTGGTGTCCAAACATCCTTGGTCTACAGATACTTAAGTTTGCATTTCTAGCAAAGTATCCTAAGAGCTGGGCAAACTTCATTTCTTGTTGTTTCTGGTGGAGTCGTCTATTCGGAGAGGAAAGTATCCTAATTAGGTGAAATCTCTTATGACCGCTCGTTTAAAGACTTATGTGGGATCAAGAAGCTCTACGAGTACCGTTGGTGGGAAACTAGATAATTGTAGTGTTATTAGTTTTCGATTTGATTTGATTGACTAATGATTGTTGAAACTTTGATTGTACCTAGTTTGTTTATGCTTGAGAATCTTCTCTTCTGATATAAGATTCACTCAAACTAGATCGAAGTATTGACGAGATCTTTAGAACCGTTGTTAAATCTAAAGACATCTTGTGATAATCCATTGTTAACAGACTTCGTTATGTGCGTGATTGATCACAAGAGATTCAAGTGGTGTTGTGCATGTTTTGAAGATAAATGAATATTTGAAGACGAATAAGATTTCTTCTTAGCTTTCATATCTTGTGAATTGTGTGAAAAAACATTGATCGGCTAGGATCCAGCTATAATCAATTTATCTTTGATAGCTATGATTGATTAGTTGCGTGAGATCGGCATTCTCTATATCTCTCTTTGGGATTTATATTGATCGAGTGTGAATCTATACTTGACTATTTCGGTAGTTAAAGATTGATTGATCTAACCAGACAAACGAGTTTATTAGATTAAACATAAGAGCCTTTTTCAGCGACTCATCTAAATCTTGTTGCAAGATTGATTAGAGTGGTTACCAAACAGATTCTTCCTTTGCTGTTTGGAATATGATCCAAAGGACTTGTTATTCACGTGCGTGACTCTAGAAGTTGAAGGCGCAGGGTTACTGAGGAAACTAAGTAGCTATGGGTAGTCTGCTTGGTCTCAACTATACAAAGTTGGTATTAGATTTTGTATAGCGGCTTAATTCCGAGAGTATTCAAAAATGGACTAGGTCCCGGTGGTTTTCTGCTTTTGCGGTTTCCTCATTAACAAAATCTTGCTTTGTCTTTTACTTTGATTTACTACAATTGTTTATTATAATAAAGTAAAATACACATATACGTTAACTCCGTAATACTTGATAGTGATCCTATAGAGTTTGGTTATTACCGAACATATTATCAAGTAACACACTTTGTTGTAGTATTGTCTCGATCTTGTATCCATAGTCACACAAGTTATCTTGTTGTTGTATTGTCTCGATCTCGTATCCATAGACAAGCACATAAAGTGTGAACCGAATCGTCGTATTGTCTCGACTCTGTACATAGACGATCACGTTCGGTAGAGGACTTATAGGTTGAAACAAAAAGATTGTGGTGTATTTGGGTACCCTCGTCTTTTCACTTGGGATATGAACTTCCAAGTCCAAGTTGTACGAACCTCGAAATTTGTTTTAAAAAATAAAATAAAAAATAGATAATTCAATCATATGCACAAGTCAGAATCGATTGAAGGATCAGTTCTGGGACCGAACCTTATGGCATCTGTCTTGAATATTTATTCGGATACGAAACTTAATTCGAGTTCAAACTAAATTTTAAACATGTTTATGAAATTATTTGTTTTCGGAACACATATTAACGTTCAACACTAAGTAGTAACAAATAAAATATTAGTATCATGCCGAAATCACAAAAGTATAGAAAACTATACTAAGTTGTAGAAACAACTAATTATCATTCTTTCTACACCTTGATCATAGATAATGATCAAGTCACTTTATATACTAAAGACATGTAAACAAACTTCGCATGTTATGTTTTCAATGAATAAGATTCTAACTAGATAGAAATGGAAAAATCGTTCAATAGTTACTAACCTCAGGTTAAAGGATGATGTAATCGTTCATTATTCATTATGTATTCAAGTCTTCAAGAGTAACTAGAGTTTGTCTCAACATTTCTATGTTCCAAATATAACCTAACAAAATTGACTTTAGTAAGCAATTCAAGCGGTAAGTTTAAACTTGACACAGGTTTAACCGAGCAGTGCTCCAACATCTTGGGTTTCTCATGAATGACCATATCCCCCCGCCAAAATTTTATTTTGTTATTTGTAATGGCTTTCGATCGGATGATGAAAGGTTAGACAAGGGAAAAGTTGTAGAGGCTGCTGGTCTTGCGGAGGAAAGCCATGTTCTCGAACCTGTAACTGAGGTTATTCAAGGTCTAACTCCTTCAACGGTTGGTCTTCATCATGAATTTATGCGTGTTCCCGATAAATAAGTAATGTATTTGTTTCTTTTTATGTGCTGTTATTTTTCAGGTAGGTTAGTTGTCTTACTTTTTTATGTCACCCTAGGTCAGATAAGTCCGGCTTGTAGATATTCAAAGGAAAAAAATTGGAGACTGTTGAGTAGCATGGCGAAGCCATTGCTGAACTCTTCCGTGCTCGAGATAGGGAGAAGAGGGATTTGTACCATAAGAAAGATGAAAGAGAATTTTTGGCTTCAATAAAGATTCTATCGGTGACACCTGGTCGAGCTAACAAAGCAGTAATTTTCTAGGCTAGTGTAGCAAGTGGATATGGAATCTGAGGAACATATTTTCTGTATTGACCAAAAGCACGAGATCCGTGGGCGCGTCGAACTTCTGTTTAGGATGGTCTCTGTGTATAACTTCACTTTACGACTTTTGTAGGTTTTTTTCCTTGTTTTTTCAAGTCTGTGTGACATCAACAATCAATACAATATTTATTGTTAAGGAATATAATCGAGTACTTTTAATGAAATTTTTACCGTGATTCCTTGTTGATTCTCGGAGCTATTATGCTGGTGGCCTTCATATTCTGATGGGAAAGATCTATGTCACTTAAAATCCTAATCGGCACCGTGCAGACAAAATGTCACTCAATATAGCAGTAGCTTGTTTATCATGTCGCTCATATCTCCCGATACACCATATCCTTATATGAGAATGATAGTCGATTTAAAGACCTTTTTCTCTACATAGTGGTCGGTATTTATCTTGCCTTATTCACCCTAGTAGGGTCTTGCCTCCTCGTGTGACCTTCTGAATACAATAAGAACATCCACCCATTTGTCATTTTACATGTGGACTTTGGGTTTTTACTGTAGTGTTATATATTTGAAAGGTCATACTCTATTCTATATTATTTTTCCCGGATAGTTTGCAAGGGAGCACGCACACATAAAAAAATATAATTTCATTAATACTTTCACTTGGATTATTGATATAATTTTTTCAAGTGAATTTTATTCTTAGGATGCGTCAATTGATCTGATGATGATTCCTCATTTGAAAAGACAAGGGTACCCAAATACACCACATTCTTTTGTTTAACAACCTATAAGTCCTCTACCGAATGTGATCGTCTATGGAAAGAGTCGAGACAATACAACAATTCAGTTCACACTTCGTGTGATCGTCTATGGATACGAGATCGAGACACTATGACAACAAGATCACTTGTGTGATTGACTATGGATACAAGATCAAGACGATACGACAACAAAGTGTGTACTTGATAATAGGTTCGGAAATAACCGAAACTCTATAGGATCAATATCAAGTATTACGGAGTTAATGTACTTGTGTATTTTACTTAATTATAATAATAATTATAATGAGGAAAACAAAGTAATAAACACAACAAGATTTTGCTAACGAGGAAACTGCAAATGCAGAAAAACCCCGGGACCTAGTCCAGTTTTGAATACTCTCAGAATTAAGCCGCTATACAAAATCAATGACCAACTTCGTATAGTTGAGACCAAACAAACTACCCCTATCTACTTATTTCCCTCAGTATCCCTGCGCCTTCGACTCCTAGAGTCACGCACGTGAATAACAAGTCCTTTGGATTGTATTCCAAACAGCAAAGGAAGAATCTGTTTGGTAACCACTCTAATCAATCTTTGGTGGAAGATATTCGAGTCGTTGACAAAGGCTCTTATGTTTAATCTAATAAACTCCCTTGCCTGGTTAGATTATTCTATCCAATAACTACTGAAATAGTCAAGTCTAGATTCGTACTCAATCGATATAGATAAGAGAAATATATAGAATACCGATCTCACGCAACTAATCAATCAGATCTATCAAAGATAAAATGATTCAAGTTGGATCCCAGCCGATCAAGGTTTGTGCACTAAATCCACGAGATACGAAAACCAATAAGAATTCTTCTTCATCTTCAAATCTTTTATTGCCTTAAAAAACCTGCACAACACCACTTGAATCTTCTTGTGATCAATCACATACAGAACGGAGTCTGTTAACAATGGATTATCACAAGATGTCTTTAGATCTAACAACAGTTCCAAAGATCCCGTCGATACTTTGATCTAGTCTGAGTGAATCTTATATCAGAAGAGAAGATTCACAAGAATAAACCAACTAGGTGCAATCAAAGTTTCAACAACCATTATTCAATCAAATCAAATCGAAAACTAATAACATTGCAATTATCTAGTTTCCCACCAACGGTAGTCATAGAACTTTTTGATACCACAGAAGTCTATAAACGAGCGGTCGTAAGAGATTTCACCTAATTAAGATACTTTCCTCTCCAAATAGACGGCTCCACCAGAAACAACAAGAAATGAAGTTTGCCTGGCTCTTAGGATAGTTTTCTAGAAATGCAAACTTAGGTATTAATACAACTACCAAGCCTGTAGGAAAAAGTTTATGGTATGGGATTCTACAGTCTAGTTCTGTGGTGGAATTGAATTTTGTAATTCAGGCAAATAGTGGCAATAAGTGTCTCTTTTGGAAAGATAGATGAATAATTGGACAAACTTTGCAGTCTCTTTTCCCTACAATTTTGTAAAATCAGTAGGACGAAGGATGCTAGTATTCAAGAGATGTTGGCTATCAATAATGATAATTGTCGGACACATATTGTAGGGCATTAAATGATAAAGAACTACATCATTTTTTGTGTCTTTTGACATGTTTTTTCGCCGTTTTGGGGGGATTTTTCTTCGTTGTTGTGGGGCGAGTTCTTCGATCTTCGATGGCTGGTTCGTGGCTTGCTACTATTGATTCAACAACATCAATGATTCGATCTACAAGTTTATGGGAAAAATACTCCTTCCTTCCAGGAGCATCTCTTTTCAAGGATGAATACAATCAAATCAAATGGTCGGAATTATTTCCAGAATATACAAGCATCTCTCCCTTATACATAATCAAAAATTGGGTATCTCTGCGGTTTATTGCGCTTTCTCTTCGCGATCTACTTGTAGTTGATATCCTTATTTGTATTAAGGTTTTGATAATCTTGATATTTTTTTTATGTATTTTGATGTTTTTGTTAATCTTGTACGCGAACATGTAATCACTATTTTGATTTGAATGAATTGAAATTTGTTGATTGACCAATAAAATAAAATAAATGATAAAGAACTAAAAGATATAACACATCTTCTTAATTTTCTTCTAACAATTGCTGTGGATTGTGGTGATTCAAAGAGTGTGGCAGGCAGGTAAACAATTTACGGTAGCTGATTGTTACAAAGCACTGGAAGATGATGGCTTGCTGATGTTTCCACATGTAAGTGTTTGGAATCCGAAAATTCCTCAAAAGGTAATTTTCTTTGTGCGGATTCTTTGGTGCAATGCCGCATTAACTCGTGATTCTTATAGGAATGTCATAATGGTGAATGGATGTCTGCTTTTGCAAAAAAGTTGTAGTGGATTTTTCAAGGATGTGTCTAAGCACTATTTAGGAGCGAAATAAAAAGAAAGGTAACTCTAGTTCAATTAGGAGAAGAATTTGGGATATCCATCCCTTTGATATTTGGTTGGCAATGTGGATTGAAAGAAATGCGAGACTGTTCAATGGAAAGTATAAGTCAGTGAATTTTATTATTAACAGTGTCAAGATTATTTTTTTTACTGGTGCATTTGAACTGATATTTTCAATGGGTTTTCGTTGAATTCTGTTTGCATAATTAGGATGTTGTAATGCGTTAGTTTTTTTCCGAGCTCTACTATAATTGAGCTTGTATGTTTCTTCGGGTAATTTGACTTTTTTTTTTTAATAATATCGCTCTTTCTGAGTGAAAATAAAATAAAAATAACTTGGATTCCACCGTTACACTTGCTTTAATATAATGTCATCCAACGCGCAAGTGGCAGTAATTTTGATCTCGCTCTATCGAAAATAAATTTCAGTTGTTAAAAGTCTCAGGACGTGGTTCATTATTATATCTAACTATGACATGGCCCAACAGTTGCGCAATACTGAAAATGTATCTTGACATATGGGTTGAACATGCCGACGATGTAGCGCCAACATGGCCGAGACAAGAAAGGCTACTTAGCAAATGCAATACCACGCGATAGTGTTGCATATCCTTATTCAGAGTTAGCCCAGCTCAAGGAAGGAATAAAGGATGAAATGCAAAGTCATGGCATGACTTTGGCATCGTTCCAAGCATTGGCCAAGGCTTGGACAATGCATATGCAACAGTGGCGTTTCCACATGCGCCATTGGTGATTATTTCTCGCCAATAAGGATGCAAGTGATGCATATAAAGAGTTCAGTTGCTGAAATTGTTAGATCATAATGGCTAGTAAGAAGAGTACGCTGGATACCTTAACTGATAGGGTAGTGGACTTGGAAGACAGGATTGGTGATGAGGTACGCCATCCTAATGATGTTAATTATGATGCTACGGTGCTAGCACGCATTCAAGCATTAAACACGTATGCTGCTAATATGCTTGTGGCAAGCTAGCATGCAACTAAGAAGCATGTTGATTTGGAAGGCCAAATCGCTTTTGTTAGGACCATGTTCACAGGTGCCTTGAAAGAGATAACTGATAAGTTAATCGTCTTAAGGCGAATGGTGGGTATAATTGGTTCGGATCAAGCTACTGCGGGTGGTACTGGCAGTGACTTTACGAAGATTAAAGTCCCAGTACCTAAGGCGTTTTCTGACGCAAGAGATGCGAAGGCATTGGAGAATTTCATGTGGGACATGGACCAATACTTCAAGGCCGACAGAACCCCGGAAGAACAAAAGGTTACTCTCGTTAGCATATACCTGGAGGGTGATGTGAAATTGTGGTGGAGAACTAGAACTGATGATGACCTTACTGCTGGTCATTCAGGCATCATGTCATGGGATTTCATGAAAGAAGAATTGAAGATTCAATTATTACCAAGCAATGCTATTTGGCTAGCCAGAGAGAACTTGCGTAATCTGAGGCATACCGGTACACCACGGGAATACGTGAAAGAGTTTTCGTCTCTGATGCTAGACATTCGCAACATGTCTGAGGAAGATAAGTTGTTTAATTTTACATCTGGTTTGCAACAATGGGCTCAATCCGAAGTAAGAAGGCAGGGTGCCAAAGACCTACCTTCGGCCATTGCAATCGTGGACAGCCTTGCTGATTTTAGATCAGTTAATACCTCAACTGATGCTAATAGGAAGGGCAAGGAAAAGAAGAACCAAAAGTGTAAGGACAAAGAGAATAAGAAAAGTTCTGAGGCCAAGGAGAAAAGCTATCAAAGGGATGATAGTTTGGCTGCGAAGAACAGTGTTGGTGTCTGTTTCTTATGCAAAGGTCCTCACCTTGCGCGTGATTGTCCAAAGAAAAAAAATTGTCCGCAATAGTCACCGAGGGCATTGGCGACAAAGAAGAAGCTGATCAATTAGATCATGTTAATCCTATTCAACTATGCAACATAGTAGCACAACAGGCAGCATCACATCATGGGCTGAGTGGCGCTGGCCTGGTTTATGTGAAAGTTGACATTCACAATCATCGACTCTGGGGCATGGCAGATACAGGTGCTTCGCACACTGTTATGAGCTTGTCGATGGCAGTGTACTTGGGTTTGGAAGTATATCAGGCTGATCACTGCATGAAGACAGTGAATGATATAGCTAAGCCAATCAAGGCTATGGATGTGGCGAATGTTGAAGTAGGAGAATGGCGTGGCCAAGTCAGTGTAATGATGATGCATCTCAATGACTTTGACATGATCCTTGGTAACAACTTTTTCAAGCAAGCAGAGGCAACAGTGATGCCTCACCTTGGCGGGATTTTATACAATGTCCAAGTATACCATGTTTTGTGAAAGGTGTAAGGAAAGTTAGTCCGGTTGATATGAAGTGTGACAAAGGGAAGGCAAGGGAGTTTGCACCTGTCCGAACGTTCGAAGAAAGCTTAGCTAAGATTCATGCGGAATTGGATATCCTATGGTTCTTAGTATCCCTTGTTCTCTGTAATTAGCGTGTGTATGAAGTAGGAGCCTTGCATTGCTATTTGCAAGTGCCTGAAATTGCAAGGTTGCTGAAATATGGAGACTTTAGCATGTTTTTTGTTTGCTGTTTCTGTTTGAAGTTTAAGTTGGGTGTTGCTAATCTTATGGTCTTAGAAGATAACACACTTTTGTTGGTGTATTTGCTTTGGTTAATTGTTTGCTTTCAGTAAGGCCGAGCGTTGGCCAGTGGTGTAAATGGGAAGGAGTCCCTATGTTTCTTATGTAAGGCTAGTGTAATGAATAAAGGTGGTGCTTAAGCAAAAACCTTGTCTCTTTTTGCATAATGTAAAGCTAGTTCATTGGGGAAGCACTACAAGTATACTTAGCCAAAGTATACAATAAGAAACGCTGAAAGCAAGGCCAAGCAAGAGATGAAGTTGGTGGCATAGGCGAGTTTGCTGTTAGGAGAGTTACGTAGAAGTGCGACAGTATTTGGCAGCGATAGCACGGAGTAACGCAGCAAAAATGAAGATGTAAGTCCATCAAGCATACGAGTCAAGAGAAACTCATAGTTAGGAAGAG
This sequence comes from Papaver armeniacum, assembly GCA_023531295.1. NCBI lineage: Eukaryota > Viridiplantae > Streptophyta > Magnoliopsida > Ranunculales > Papaveraceae > Papaver > Papaver armeniacum. The sequence goes on along the minus strand of JAJJWW010015957.1, from coordinate 55,499 downwards.
CATGATGTTATTTTTCCGCTACATTAAAGCGTAGCATTTTGAAAGAACAAGTGGGGCCTTGTTAGTTTCAAAGGCGCGTGAAGAGGAGCCCTGTCCAAAGAGACGGTAGGATGTCCCGGGTATCCTATGTCATGGCTAATGTCATGCATTTCAGTCGAGTTTGCACAAGGGTGTTGCAAAATGATTGAAGAATACTTAGTCTACAGTAAGGCCTGTTAGATTGCAAGAGTGCAATGTCAGTCGGAGTTGAAGGAAGTAAGCTAAGTTATGCATATCAGGGTGATATGTTGGCTGTTTGGCGTGTACACTTAGGCACGGAATGGCTGGTGAAAATATTTGTAGTGCAGATGCAATCAGATGTGGAAAATTAGCTTAGTGTATCTAGAAGGTACTGCTGAATTTCAGTGAAATTCTGAAAGTGCATAGCAACAAATCGCAAGAGCATTTGGGTGTTGATATATGAATGAAGTGGAGATTGAAGCATAGTCAACGATGCGACAATGAAGCTGGAATTCATAGGCTTAATGGCAAGTCAAACAAACTAAGTGGTGGCGTAAAGTACTAGGCAGAAAAGTTTTGACAGGGATTGAAGGCCAATCAAAGTTGCTGATTTCTGAGAGTGGCTCAGATGCGTACAAGGCCAAGGAAAGTTCAATAGAAGTTGCACTGATGTTGTATTCAACGAGGAAATTGAATGGATTAAGTGGGGGAGGTCCATGACATGGCCCAACAATTAAGCACAACAGTTGCACAATACTGAAAATGTAGCCTGGTAGATAGAGCTGCACATGCCGACGATGTAGCGCCAACATGGCTGAGACAAGAAAGGCTACTTATCAAATGCAATACGACGCGATAGTGTTGCATATCCTTCTTTAAGAGTTAGCCCAGCTTAATGAAAGAATAAAGTATGAAATGCAAAGTCATGGCATGACTTTGGCATCGTTCCAAGCATTGGCCAAGGCTTGGACATGCATATGCAATAGTGGCATTGCCTAATGCGCCGTTGGTGATTATTGCTCGCCAATAAGGATGCAAGTGATGCAAATGAAGCATGAAGCTGAATTAAGCAAGTCAAGACTCATTTGGCATGATATTTGGGTGTTGGCATTCGAATGAGCTAAGTGCATGATCAGAATGAATAAAGCGCAACCATTGTTGAATACTTGGCAGAAATGCAAGTTGGATGAAGCGCAACCATTGCCGGATACTTGGCGTAGGCCAAGAGTGAGTAAAGCACAATCATTGTTGAACATTGGCATGTGCCAAAGTTCAGTGAAGCGCAATGATTATCGGATTTGAGTTCAAGTTGTCAGTTGCGAGTGTGTGTGCATCACACGCATGCCAAAGTGAAAGAGCAAGTTAGAGACGGTTATAAAGTGGCTTTATAACCGAGTTTGGCATAACCTAACCGTTTGAGACAAATGTGGCGCCATTCTATGCGCCAACACTAAAGTTAGCAGTTAAAAATTAAGTCAGGCGGTTAGGGGAACTGCCTACGGACAGATGGTTGTTCATAGGGCGTGAAACAGAGTTGCATACGGATTGGCCCTGGTTCTTGGCATTATAAATAGCCAGAGAACCCTTGCAGATGAGAGCTGTTCAATAGTTCAAGTGTTGAGGAACCACATTGCAGTAGAGAGTGAATTATGTGTTAGGCTTAGAGAATAAGCTTGTAAGTCCATTGTTGGACGAGTTTTGTATCTTCCCCTTAAGCTAATAAAAGTGAGTTTGTTGGCTTATACATTTGGTCTTAGTATTCTGTTGATTCGAAGTTACTCCCTAATTTCTGTGAAGCATAAACATGGCAGGAACCTCTTTGTATTATGGGCTACATTGCTGGTAGAAAAAATCTAAGTTAAGTCTTTCGTTGCATAACTCATTGAAGTTAGATGTTTGCGTTGGTGCAAACTTATAAGGCTGAAATACGAGTGGGTGATAAGAGATCACTGAACCATTGTATTGTCAGGTTATATCTTCGCGAAAAATTTCTTGGAGAATTTGAAGGTGTGACACGTCGGGTATCAGAGCACACCTTACTCTGTTTTGGCTTTGTTTTGGAAGATTTTCTGTGCTTTGCTCGAGTTTAGTTGATGAAATTGTTAGATCGTAATGGCTAGTAAGAAGAGTACGCTGGATACCTTAACTGATAGGGTAGCGGACTTGGAAAACAAGATTGGTGATGAGGTGCGCCATCCTAATGATGCTACGGTGCTGGTATGCATTCAAGCATTAGACACGTATGCTGCTGATATGCTTGTGGCAAGCCAGAATGCAACTAAGAAGCATGCTGATTTGGAAGGACAAATCGCTGCTATTATGACCATGTTCACAGGTGCCTTGAAAGAGCTAACTGATGAGTTAAGCGTCTTAAGGCTAATGGTGGGTATAATTGGTTCGGATCAAGCTACTGCGGGTGGTAGTGGTAGTGACTTTACGAAGATTAAAGTCCCGGAACCTAAGGCGTTTTCTGGCGCAAGAGATGCGAAGGCATTGGAGAATTTCATGTGGGACATGGACCAATACTTCAAGGCCGCCAGAACCCCGGAAGAACAAAAGGTTACTCTCGTTAGCATGTACCTGGAGGGTGATGCGAAATTGTGGTGGAGAACTAGAACTGATGATGACCTTACTGCTGGTCGTCCAGGCATCGTGACATGGGATGTCATGAAAGAAGAATTGAAGAGTCAATTCTTACCAAGCAATGCTGCTTGGCTAGCCAGAGAGAACTTGCGTAAGCTGAGGCATACCGATACACCACGTGAATACGTGAAAGAGTTTTCGTCTCTGATGCTAGACATTCGCAACATGTTTGAGGAAGACAAGTTGTTTAATTTTACATATGGTTTGCAACAATGGGCTCAATCTGAAGTGAGAAAGCAGGGTGCCAAGGACCTACCTTCGGCCATTGCAATCGTGGCAGCCTTGCTGATTTTAGATCAGTTATTACCTCAACTGATGCTAATAGTAAGGGCAAGGATAAGAAGAACCATAAGTGTAAGGACAAAGAGAATAAGAAAATTTAGGCCAAGGAGAAAAGCTATCAAAGGGATGATAGTTTGGTTGTGAAGAACATAATTGGTGGATGTTTCTTATGCAAGGGTCCTCACCATGCGCGTGATCGTCCAAAGAAAGAAAAATTGTCCGCAATAGTCACTGAGGGTAGTGGCGACAAAGAAGAAGCTGATCAAGTGGAGCATGTTAATCCTATTCAACTATGCAACATAGTAGCACAACAGGCAGCAGCATAACATGGGCTGAGTGGCGCTGGCCTGGTTTATGTGAAAGTTGACATTCACAATCATCGACTCCGGGGCATGGCGGATACAAGTGCTTCGCACACTGTTATGAGCTTGTCGATGGCAGTGTACTTGGGTTTGTAAGTATATCAGGCTGATCAATGCATGAAGACAATGAATGATATAACTAAGCCAATCAAGGCTATGGATGTGGCGAATGTTGAAGTGGGAGAATGGCGTGGCCAAGCCAGTGTAATTGTGATGCATCTCAATGACTTTGACATGATCCTTGGTAAAAACTTTTTCAAGCTAGCAGAGGCAACAGTGATGCCTCACCTTGGCGGGATTTTCATACAATGTCCAAGTATACCATGTTTCGTGAAAGGTGTAAGGAAAGTTAGTCCGGTTGATATGAAGTGTGACAAAAGGAAGGCAAGTGAGTTTGCTCCTGTCCAAACGTTCGAAGAAAGCTTAGTTGATAATCATGCGGAATTTGGATATCCTATGGATCTTAGTATCCATTGTTCGGCGAGGTTAGTGTGTGTATGAAGCAGGGGCCTTGCATTGCTGTTTGCAGGTGCCTGAAACTGCAAGGTTGCTGAAGTATGGAGACTTTAGCATGTTTTCTGTTTGTTGTTTCTGTTTGAAGTTTAAGTTGGGTGTTGCTTATCTTATGGTCTTAGAAGATAGCACAATTTTGTTGGTGTATTTGCTTTGGTTAATTGTTTGCTTTCAGTAAGGCCGAGCGTTGGCCAGTGGTGTAAATGGGAAGGAGTCCATATGTTTCTTATGTAAGGCTAGTGTAGTGAATAAAGGTGGTGTTTAAGCAAAAACCTTGTCTCTTTTTGCTTAATATAAAGCTAGTTCATTGGGGAAGCACTACAAGTATACTTAGCCAAAGTATACAATAAGAAACGCTAAAAGCAAGGCCAAGCAAGAGTTGAAGTTGGTGGCATAGGCGAGTTTGCTGTTGGGATAGTTACGTAGAAGTGCGACAGTATTTGGCAGCGATAGCACGGAGTAACGCAGAAAGAATGAATATGAAAGTCCATTAAGCATACGAGTCAAGAGTAACTCATAGTTATGAAGAGCATGATTTGTTTTTCCGCTACATTAAAGCGTAACAGTTTGAAAGAACAAGTGAGGCCTTGTTAGTTTCAAAGGCGCGTGAAGAGGAGCCCTGTCCAAAGAGACGGTGGGATGTCCCGGGTATCCTAAGTCATGGTTAATGTCATGCATTTCAGTCGAGTTTGCACAAGGGTGTTGCAAAATGATTGAAGACTACTTAGTCTACAGTAAGGCCTGTTGGATTGCAAGAGTGCAATGTCAGTCGGAGTTTAAGGCAGTAAGCTAAGTTATGCATATCAGGGTTATATGTTGGTTGTTTGGCCTGTACACTTAGGCACGGAATGGCTGGAGAAAATATTTGTAGTGCAGATGCAATCAGATGTGGAAAATTAGCTTAGTGTGGCTAGCAGGTACTACTGAATTTCAGTGAAGTTCTGAAAGTGCATAGCAACAAATCGCAAGAGCATTTAGGTGTGGAGATATGAATGAAGTGGAGATTGAAGCATAGTCGACGATGCGACAATGAAGCTGGAATTCATAGGCTTAATGGCAAGGCAAACAAACTAAGTGGTGGCGTAAAGTACTAGGCAGAAAAGTTTTGGCAAGGATTGAAGGCCAAACAAAGTTGCTGATTTCTGAGAGTGGCTCAGATGTGTACAAGGCCAAGGAAAGTTCAATAGAAGCTGCACTGATGTTGTATTCAACGAGGACGTTGAATGTATTGAGTGGGGGAGGTCTATGACATGGACCAACAGTTAAGCACAACAATTGCGCAATACTGAAAATGTAGCCTGGCAGATAGAGCTGCACATGCCGACGATGTAGCGCCAACATGGCTGAGACAAGAAAGGCTACTTAGCAAATGCAATACGACACGATAGTGTTGCATATCCTTATTCAGAGTTATCCCATCTCAAGGATGGAATAAAGTATGAAATGCAAAGTCATGGCATGACTTTGGCATCATTCCAAGCATTGGCCAAGGCTTGGACAATGCATATGCAACAGTGGCGTTGCCAAATGCGCCATTGGTGATTATTGCTCTCCAATAAGGATGCAAGTGATGCATATGAAGCATGAAGTTGAATTAAGCAAGTCAAGACTCAGTTGGCATGATATTTGGGTGTTGGCATCCGAATGAGCTAAGTGCATGATCGGAATGGATAAAGCGCAACCATTGTTGAATACTTGGCAGAAGTGCAAGTTGGATGAAGCACAATCATTGCAGGATACTTGGCGTAGGCCAAGAGTGAGTAAAGCACAATCATTGTCGAACATTGGCATTCGTTAAAGTTCAGTGAAGCGCAATGATTGTCGGATTTGAGTTCAAGCTGTCTGTTGCGAGTGTGTGTGCATCACACGCATGCCAAAGTGAAAGTGCAAGTTAGAGACGGTTATAAAGTGGCTTTATAATCGAGTTTTGCATAGCCTAACCGTTTGAGACAAGTGTGGCGCCATTCTACACGCCAGCACTAAAGTTAACTGTTAAAAAGTAAGTAAGGTGGTTAGGGGAACTGCCTATGGACAGATGGTTGTTCATAGGGCGTGCAACAGAGTTTCATACGAATTGGCCCTGGTTCTTGGTATTATAAATAGCCAGAGAACCCTTGCAGATGAGAGTTGTTCAATAGTTCAAGTGTTGAGGAACCACATTGCAGTAGAGAGTGAATTCTGTGTTAGGATTAGAGAATAAGCTTGTAAGTCCATTGGTTGGACGAGTTTTGTATCTTCCCCTTAAGCTAATAAAAGTGAGTTTGTTGGCTTATACATTTGGTCTTAGTATTCTGTTGATTCGAAGTTACTCCCTAATTTTTGTGAAGCATAAACATGGCAGGAACCTCTTTGTAGTATGGGCTACATTGCTGGTAGAGAAAATCTAAGTTAAGTCTTCCGTTGCATAACTCCGTGAAGTTAGCTGTTTGCGTTGGTGCAAACTTATAAGGCTGAAATACGAGTGGGTGATAAGAGATCACTGAACCACTGTATTATCGGGTTATATCTTTGTGAAAAATTGCTTGGAGCATTTGAAGGTGTGACACTAACCATGTTGCACTGTGTGCATTAGTTTATGGCCGGCCAGCTGCAAGATTCATACATGTTTTAGCCATCTTGGATGCTCTTATAGACGGGGATCAAAGTATAGTTTTGTCGGTGGGTACCAAGTACCAACTACCAATAACCAAATAAGGTTCAAAGTCGTGGGCATTTTCCGCTAATATTATACTCCAGCCTGTATGTCTCCACTAGCAAGGTTTAACTTCATTTCCTCATCTTTTCTTCAACAGTTTAAGAGATTTCTCTTGCACCTATATATAAGATCACGTATAAGACAATAACCTGAACTATTAAGCCAACAAAATCTTTTTAGCCAAAAAAGGATAGCTGCATTTTTAAGATGATAAAGGTGGAAGTGACTTCGACAGAGATCATTAAACCATCATCTCCAACACCAGATCACCTTCGAACCTATAAATTTTCCCGCTATGATCAAACCTACAGTCTAGTTTATGTTCCCATCATCCTCTTTTACGGTCCTACAGATGGTGGTAATATGGATTACCTCGAAATGTCCGGCTAAAAAAATCCCTGTCAGAAACCTTGACCAGCTACTATCCAGTAGCCGGAAGGATTAAAGATGACAAGAATATGTCCATAGAATGCACAGATGAGGGCGTTACCTATATCGAAGCACGGGTACAAGGTAACATTTCCGATTTTATGAAGCAGGATGCACTTCAGCATCTCCTACCTCATGATCTCCATTCTAAAAATATACTAATGGATAACGAACCTCTATTAATTGTTCAAGTCAACTCTTTTGATTGTAATGGAATAGCAATTTGTATATGTATGTCACATAAGATTGCAGATGCAACAACTTTTGTCACATTCATCAATAGTTGGGCTTTAGCCGCTCGGGAGTACACCTCTGCATCAACTGCGGTTCGACCGACGTTTGATTTGTCGTCTCTGTACCCTCCAGTAAATGGGCTCAACTTCATGGGATCAAATGATCAACAGATTGTTTCTACAAAGAGGCTAGTTTTCGATCCCTCCAAAATTGCAGTGCTAAGAGCCAAGTACAAAGACCCATCGAATGGAGAGTACCCGACACGGGTACAGGCCGTTTCTGCATTAATCTGGAAGGCTGCAATAGCTGCAAGTTCTTCCCCTAGACAAAGTATATCAACCCATGCTGTAAACATGAGGGGAAGAACAGAACCACCATTGCCTCCTCAATCATTTGGAAATCTTGCCATACTGGTAGTATCACAACCTTCGAGAAAGGAAAGCGAAGGGGCAGAGTTGGCTGGTCTCATGAAGGATTCAATAAGCAAAATCAACTGTGAGTATACAAAGGCTATGCAAGGTGAAGAAGGATACTCAAAGTTCCAAGAGTCAATGGCAGTGTCATTTGCAGGATTTATGGAGAATGACGCTTACTTTTTTAGTAGCTGGTGTAAGATACCATTATATGAAGCAGACTTTGGGTTGGGGAAGCCAGTTTGGGCGAGTGTTGTCATGCTGCCATACAAGAATATAATCGTTCTGATGGATAACAAAGCTGGAGATGGAATTGAAGCGTGGATCGGGTTGTCTAATGAAGAGATGACTCTGTTTGAACGCAACCAAGAACTCCTTGATTTTGTCAGTTTCTCAGACTGAATTTGCTAGTTTTTGAGATTGATGATAAGGAAAAAATAGAATGGTAAAAAAGAAGAGAAAAGAAAGTAATTTATGAAGTCAAAGCCCAAAGGTCTTTTGTTCGACGATCTAGTTGTTGGATGCCAACATGATAACTGTTAGTTTTAGCTTATGTTTCTGATCCTGTGCTGTCTGACTTGTTTCTTGTTGTACTACCTTAGCAGGTATGAATGAATATCGACATTTCCCCATTGGATATACTGTTTTTTTTTTTTTTGCAGGGACCTTTCATTTTTTAAAACTCCAGAAAAATCCATAATATATATATATCTTTTATAATCGTGTTTTGAACAAAATGAATCCTCTGTGTACATGTTCTGTTCCAATGGAGTTGTTACTGAGTGTGATAAACCTGAACTTCATCTGGAACAAAATGTAATTGTGGAACTAATGTTGAACAACTTATTACTGCAAGTTATTATATTTATTTTTTGATCGATCAAAAGGATAGATTAAAAGGCACACAAGCAGTGTGCGAGCGTATACAACTGAAGAGCGAACTGCCCACAAAAGAAGCAACAAAACAGAAATACAACTAAAGCAAAGTTGCAAACAACAAAACAGACCACTGCCTATTGGCGGAACGAGTGAAATGGGATCAAGTATAGCAAAACAATACTGAGAAAATCAGGTTAAAATATTCAAGTGAGAACTGCAGTGAGTAAGCTATTACAAAAACAATTTTGTAGGAGCGAACATTAACACTAAAAAATGGGCGCTAACTGAAAATCATTGAACTTCAACATCTATGGTTTACCGAAAACATCTGTACTCAAGAAGATGTTGTCCTGCTTCTCAAATGTTGTGCACCACACTTTGTATACATCGTTTCAGTGATATTTGAAAGACCAATCAATAAAAATGATGATTGAGACTGAACAACAGTGAATAGCAATACAGGATAAGCAATAGAAGTCACATAACAATTAGAATTCATAACCCGCTTTTTCATTGGCTCGAACTTTTCTTCTTCTCGCTAAGTTCGATTCTTTGAAGTAGAATTCATGTCAGCTTCTTCTTAAAGACAAGGAACAATTAGGAAGGAATTCTTTTTTAGCGTTAAGGATCTAGTTCCACTGAGTACAACAATTATATGAACAAACAAAAATAGTTTCTATCTTAGCATACTGTGCCATCTTTCTTCTCAGCTAAAGATTGAGTAGTTGAGCGTTTGTAAGATTCTATCAGGTACTTCCTCTATATGTACAAGGACAAACTTCTCCAGAAATTTCTTCTCTGGCATGTCCATAACTGATAATAAATTTAGTGTCGACTTCACCAACCCCTTGGATTTCAATATCTTCAACACCTCATACCGTGGTTTCACCCTCTTCTCCAAGCTATAGCTAAACAAAGTCGGCTTCGATGAAATATCCGTATGGCTGTAACCAAGCTCCTCTATAAAGAAATCCGCAACGGCTTTCACTTTCTGCTCAGAAACCCCCAAGCAATAGGGAGACTTTTTAAATGCAGATACAATATCTGACTCCGACCATCCATACCTCTCAAACATTTCAAATTTCGCTTTAAAAGTAGCTTCGTTCATGCAACTTAACACAAATAAAGCATGAATGAACATTCCAGAACCCTTCTTAAACCCAAATTTCTCCGCCCGGGATACATTATTTTTCATCTGGTCTGCTTTTAGTGTGAAAAACCTTGGATACTGTAACATAAAACTTGAAATCCTTTCATCACGAACACCACATTCACTTAAAATCTCGACATTACTACCAATTATCTTAGGAAGGTCCATAGTAAGTAGCCAATTACTTTTCTTGAGAGCCTTAACAATATTGGCATTAGAATGAAAATATGACTGCAGAAAGTTTATATTGGGCAAGAGAGTTGTATCGATACTGTATGCAAGAATGGATGGGTTTTTGTGAATGAGGTCAGTAATATCAGAACTGGATAAACCCAGCTCTTGAAGAAGAGTAAATTTAGGTTGAAGGGTTTTAACTTTGGTTGAAATCAATCTGGGGTACCTTGAAATGATACTGTTAATGTAAGAATCAGAGAACCCATTCTTTTTCAGAAAATCTGGAACATTATTTATATCTGTTGAGTTGATTTTGGTTGCAATTGGTTTTTCATTTTTGAGACTAAATGAGTTGATGAAACTATTTCTTCCACTCAGAAGATGAATATTTTTGGAAAGAGTGTACATTTTTTCTTATCTCTAATAGTTACAGATTCTCTACTAAGAACTAAGCAGATGCAAGAACTTACCTTTTTTGCTCTGAAATCTGAACGTGTGTGAAGATTTTGAGGTTGAGATGTTCAGAGAGGGAGTTCTTCCATTTCCTTGTAAACTTCAGGCTGTAGTTCAACTTCCTTGGATAGAGTTCTTCTCTGGGTATAACCCAGTTGGCCAGGTGGTAGATTTTTGTTTTTTTGGTGCAAATAATAGCCAGGTGGTAGACTAGTATTGCATGTCTTCATATTGTGCTATTAACACAACGGTAATATGAACAACAAAAATTTGAACGGCATCTACGGAAGGCATCCTAGGTAACCAGTAATCACCTCTTTACTTAGAAGCTGATTTTCGGACGTGTTTGGAAAAAGTAGGCTGTGCAGAACCTGACAGTAGAAGATGTTTGGAAATGTAAGGGATTCTCTTGCTCTTGCCCCTCTGATTCTTACAGTGCACAGGCACATGGGACATATAATGTTCAGACTTCCGTCATTTACCTGTTCTTTTGCCAATTGAAAGAGGAAAGTTTGTGATCCTTCAGGTTTCCTCGACGAGACTAAGCTATAAACACAAACTAGTTAGTGAAGGTTTGGAGCTAGGAGTGTTCCCAGAGAACAGTTAAGACTTTGTTATTTTTTATTAACAAAACACTCTCGACGCTTAGCAAATACATAAAAATATACAAGAATGTTTCAGAAGTCAGACCGAGTATTCATATGAGAGGATTTAAGTCGCATTGTCAAAACAAAAACTATTTGAACATCAAACCAGAACCTAATAAGATACATTTATACAAGTGGAGAGAGCAATCATCAGCAAGAATCTTCAAGACACTTGAGCATGGTAACGATGATTTTGCTGGGTATTATGAAGTTAACCTTGTTCTTTGTATGGAGTCCAAATGAGTTTGCTAACATCAACATCAAGACCTCCCCGTCCGGCTGCTTTTAAATGTCGATCAAGTACCTTAGGATCTGCACAAATCGCATGCTGCCCTTTCCTGTACTGGATCAGGTCTAGACCCTGTAAGGTGGTCAAAATATCATCTGCTTTTATGGCAGTCATGTCGCTAAGCTCCTGAAAACAAAAGTGTAAAAATCACTTCACACATGTTGGCATGTCTTCACTTGGATCCTGAAGCTCATTGTAGAAAAAGAAAAACAAGTTAAAATTATGGGTATCATGAATGTATACCTTAATGGAGATATTGCTCTTGTGCTTTTTCAGGATGTCAAGAAGCACCCTTGTCCAGTATCCTCTGTAGCTCAGAAGTCCTAGGTCAGAAAGTGGCCTCTCCGGTGTCCCTACTTTGCCTTCTTTCTTAGAGAGCTCATAAGCTGTTTTATGTTCTAACAAATTAGCAACTTTGAAATAGATAATAATAAATCAACGAAAGAATATGCAACTATTCACGAAACTATTATCCAGAATTGCTCTCTACCATATATTTCATGTGGACAACGGTCGCAAGGATTAACGAATAAAAATAAAAATATATAGCCAGGCATAAGATAGCGCATATATTAAGAAGTTTCCCATTACACGGGCTTTTAAATGGCAGGCTCACTAATTGTACAACAGAATCTCAGATGAAGAAAATAAGAATTCATCGGAAACAAAGGCGATACATGAAGAAACAGTACGCAGAAAACTTACAAAATGCAATTAGAAACTTTCCATAGCCTTTCCTTTGATAGGGAGGAAGGGTTAAAATGCAAGCCAAATTATAGGATTCCTCAGAATGTTTCTCCTGCATCAAGCATGGTTCAAATTTAAATTTCGTCCGACCAAACACTCATTACATGATTAAAACCTCAGAAAGTTAAAAATGAATAAATCAGTTTACAAATTGTTCTTCCGAATAATGCCCTTCTAAAAGATGTATCTTTTACTCTGACCTTTCCTAAGTAATATATCCAATGAAGAAAAAATAGAGATTGTGACAGCCACTATAAACAGATGCTTACCTTCGAGAAATATCCAACCATGTGACATCCTCTTTCATCACATTCGCATAGAACATAGAAAAGAAACAGATCAACATCATAGTAAAGAGTCTTGTGATCAAGAAACAGTTTCGCTAAGTAGCACAGATTTTGGCCGTACACCTTGTTCTTCTTGCCATCAACCTGTTCAAAATGTTCGGACTCAGATGAGCCAAATCGATTGGAAAAGATATAAATGTAAAACATAATTCATTATATTGCACAATGCCCAAACAATGAGAAGACTGTAAAACGAAAAAAGAAGGAAAAAAAGATGAAAAATGAGACAGGCAAAGTTCTTTCTCTGGATGCATTAGGAGCTAGTTTTGATCAATTGACCAAAAGTCCTCACACTGTTTATACCTGTGAGACAGACGTAATTTTCAACCGTTCAGATGGTCACTTGGACTCTTGCTTCACATATTTTGCGAAAGATTATACAGAAGCTAATAAGTAATAACATTTTGTGAAAGATTAAATAGAAGTTAATAAGTAATAACATGATTAACACAAGTGGAGTGGTGAAGTGACAGCAGCTTAGCCGTTCTTACTACACTGCGAGTGAGTGTCACTGCAGATGCATCATTGTTTATAAAGACTAGTACACCCTTTGAAATGTAACCATCCTGCGTATACATTTATTCTTTCAACTGATACCAAACAAGGTATGCCTATACAGGCTTGTAACTTGTCTCTATATCCCTCTTCTAGCTTATAAATTACTAAGGTGGGGTTCAGCAAGCAGAGAGAATATATTAGGGAATGAGAGCTACCTTATCCTACAGCTCTACACATTTATCTGGGAATGAAACTTATTATCATCTTTGATAAGTATAATTACATCTATTGCAGGTGCAAGAATGAAAAACTGCACAGCAAGTCAATACTGAACTTTCATAACAAACCAACCAATTAATAGAAAGTTTGTAACTACAGCTAAGATAGGCTACTTGCCTCAAACATTGAAAGTGTACCACTGCGATAAATTTCGTCACCAGGGGGATGCTTTAGATCACACTTCCTCTGCAGAGAAAAAAGCATACGAAATACAGTAAACAAACATCCATGATCTCATTATCAAAAGAGGTTTCGTCAAACCATAACAGGTACAGATTTATTATTTTGCTGTATGAAAGTGTAAATAGAACAACAAATAACCCATAAACAGAAAGGATGGACTCCAGGACTAAGTCATACTTGAAAAATAGCTAACATCCAAGGCCCATGCTTCGTTGTACTTTATCATGACAACAGATAATCATATCAAACGGGAGGTGGTCTCTGAGAATAGGTGCAGAACTAAATAACGGCGCTCGCATTTTCAGGTTGTTTGAAATGAGGTGATATGTGGCAAATAATTAAACAAAAAGACAACGCATCAATAGGGCCTGTAGCTTCCAAAGCAGAAAAAGAGAAGGAAACGAATGACTAGGTTTATCAAAGAACGGCAAGGAAGACAACTTAAGATCACAGTAGCCCCCTATAAAATTAGCAATTAGCAACACAATTGCAGTAAAAGACTTTAAAACACTTAAGATGACAATTTCATGTGCTGGCAAAAACTGATCAAAAACTGAAGTTAACTCACCATATGCCTCTGAAGCTGTTCTTTACGCTTCATAAAATTGAGGCAGAATTCACAAAAGAACAGTTTCAGCGTATCATTGTATTCTGGTGGAAAAGGTGAGAAATACCACGTCTCAATCTCGTATCTCCCAAGTTCTATGGTTGCTATATTTTTGACTTTTGTGAATTCTTCGTGCTCACGCAAACTGGCAGCATCAAGCTCCTCATGGCCCTGTACATAATATGAAGAATGGAGACATGGAGTTATACTAAAACTCAAAAGAACATTCCAAACGAGTTACAATGAACCAAAACTAAAGAAGAGAGTGTTCAACTCGTCAATTATTAGGAAATTTGGCTCCTAATAGAATGCCTGATCTTCCTTAAAAAGCAGAGTATTCAGCTCGACAGAGATACATTGGGATTTAAATGAGGCTAAGTTTGGGTTTGGGTTTTCAGCTATTCGTAGTAAAAATCTATGTAAATCCACATTCTACATTGTTCCCCTTACCAGCCCTGAATCCCGAAACACACACAATAATCTCTTGCACTTGCGAGTACATGATATTTGAATATCATATATGGTTATGGCTAATGGGTTCTATATAAAAAGCAATTGTGGACCCAAAAGTACAATTTTTAACAAACACCATTTGGGGTCTGAGACAGATACATATATTTATACCTGTCTGTATTTCGGTAATCTTCTAACTAACAATAAGCGACATACCTACTGGAGAACTGTTGAACGCATACCTATGTTCAGAGTATTAAGTGTTTATTTTCCTATGTTCAGAGTATTAAGTTTATTTTCCTATCTACATTATGTACAAAAATGACTTTGAAAGAACTTCATGCGAAACCTACTAAATGGAACCGTTACTTAAACATGGTGTTATCTTAACTGAGTGTGAAAATTCATTCGAATATATACAGGACAGGAGTGGGGGAAAACAACTTTTGCACATTAGAAAACGTTGTATCCTCTCAATATCATATCAGATGTCAAGCAGACACCACCATAAGAATTTACTTTGCACATAGTTTCGATATATACATGTTATTAGATCTAAATACAAAGATATGAAAAGAGTAACACATACAGGAAAACTCTATGGATTCATAGTAAGATGAATATTTACTTACCTCGACATGTGTCTCGTCAATCTTACGCTTCTGATGGCGTGTCATTTTCAAACTTGTTGCCTGAAAATTAAATGTGTAAGAAATTTCCTCAAAGTTCAAGATCGTAAGCACATCCAAGACAAAATTAAAAGGCAAAAAGACGAACAGTACCTTGTCTTCAACTTTTTCATCGACATCAGTCTCTACTGAGTTCAAATCAAGCTGTTCAACCTTAACCCACTCATCAAGCCTCCTATTAACTATGAAAAAAGCAAATCCATAGTTAGCAATCAACCTTTGAAAGAATTATAGTACAGAACAGCACAAACAAACACCTAATTGTTCAATCTGATCAACTTGCCGCAGTACCTTTAATTTCCCAAAGAATGCAATAATTACCAGAAAAACACACAAACAAACAAACAAAAACCTATTTACAAGTTCACATTGCACACAATATATAAGCTATTCAAATCAAGCATGCCCCAACCCCAATTTTCAGAAATTATTCTATTTTTCAAGAAACTCAGTGAGTCATATACAAAATCCCTTAACCCTAATTTAACAACAATTTTTCGTTCTTGTATAACCTAATAATAAAAAAATTAAGCAATAAAAATAACTTACATTCAGTGTAATGAACGTAGTATTCATAATCATTAGGACCACCACAAGGTAATCTTCTTCGTTCAATAACTTTAACAGGATGATATTTTCCATCTCTCCATCTACACATAACACGACTACCCACTTCAAGTGGAGAACCTCCTCCACCACCAGCGCCACCTAATCTTCTCCTCCTCAAAGAACCATCATTGTCAGGTGTTAATGGCTGCTGGTGCTGTTGTGGTTGTGGATGGGGATTTAAAATTTGATTTTGATTCTTTGAAGAAATTAATATCTCTCTTTCTTTGTCTACTTCCGTCGGAGCATCAAATCCATCTCCATGATGATTCTGTTGTTGTTGTTGCTGCTGCAGTTGATTTCCATTGCAATTAGAGTTTGTTCCATTCTCTACAGATGTCGTTGTGGTTAGGGTTTCCAACGAACCCATTCTTCCCCTTTCTTTTTCAGGATTAGAACAGAAAATAGTATAAGAAGAAGAAGAAGATGCGCAGATCTGGGTTACGGGCACCAGTTCCGAATCAAAGCAGACCCTGATGTTAGGATGAGGATGGGCCCAGCTTAGAAGTTAATGGCACCCTTTAATTTAGAGGATGGCGCCTCCCGGTACTTTCGAGCAATCCTCACAGAAATCCAAAGATTTCTACTTTGGATGGCAGACAGACAAGGTTTGGTTTTGGCTAAAGAAACGGACAGAGTCAAATCTGTGGAGTTGAATCGGTGTAAAATGACCTTATAATCACTTGAGTTTTTAACTTAACCAAACCTGTTGTGGTTGAAAGTTAATAAACCCATATTCATAAACTGACCCCGCACCCAGCTTCCCTGACCCCATTTTATACCTTTCTTCTTCGTTCACCCTCATTTTTCTTCGTCTTCTTCTTTTGATTCAATCTTCTACGATGGAAGGAAATCGAATTTTGGTAACCTAGATATAATTGAGATATAATTAACGTTCAAAATCTATGATGTCATTATGCTAAGGCAGGGTACAATGGGATCCAGGATCCAAGATTGGACACTGTAGAAGTGTCGTAAATCTGTGAACAGTGGGTGTGATCCAGAATGGGTGCTGCGTTTAGCTTGGATCCAAGTTGGAAGCACCCAAGGTACGCAGTTTGGAACTGCGTATGAAAAAAGCATAACACGCAGTTAGAAACTGCGTATGAAATAAAAATCCACGGAATATTCTTCTGCATGCAGTTTGAACCTGCGTTGCACGCATATTGAATCTGCGTATTCTTTAGGTTTTTACAGGAAACGCATTTTCAATCTGCGTATTGACCAGTCAACAAGGTCAATACGCAGTTAGAAACTGCGCTTTTGATTTACCCAATGAAACGCAGTTTCTAAATGCGTGTGACGCATGTTGAAAAGCCGTATCATCAAGGGATCTTGGATCCCCATTACGCCTAGGCAACCTTGTTGGGTGACGTGGATACAAGTTCAATCTTGCATCTTGGACCATGATTAGAGCTAGCCTAATATGAAGTGTGTTCGATATTTCAAAGTATTTTTTATTAAACCCTAATTTAGGGTTTTTATTTGAGATATAGGTAAGTTGAAACATGTAGTATCTCCTAGTCTTCTATTCTCTATAGTAAATATTCTACCTCTCCGGTTCCATCTAGATTTTTCAGCTCCATTGAACCAGTATTTTTGTAGGTTTTTCATAACTAGGTATTCGCGTGAGAAAGAACTAACTAATCTTTACAGGATTTATGAACATATACTACAGGTATATATATTTCTTCATTTTCGCTTTTTGTTTTCCCAATTCCGATTTTATTCTCTCAAAGTTTTAATTTTAAATAGAGCTCTACTTATACTTCTTGCAACGCTATTGTGAATTGTTTGTGGAAATGCCAAGCAGAAAATCCGTCACAGAAGACATTTAGGCTATCTAATGCAACCTTCAGCTCCTATCCCCAGGTTTTTCCCTTGCCATTTCTGGTACTCTCAGTGATTCTGGACTATTTCTTTGTGAATTTGACTCTTCAAATGTGGGGATTCATTTGTTTTTGTGTCAGTATTTTTGTTTTATGATTAGAGTTTGGGAAGCTGATTACATGGGGTTCAACTGATGATATGGGACATAGTTGTGTATCTTATGGATAACATTGGGTAATTACTGGACTACTACTATCTATTCAAATGCTCATTATGATGTTCAAAATTGGAGCTCTTTCTTTTACTTAATTTTGGTTACTCTTTAGATATCATTTTAGGAAATTCCAGCATCATTTCCTCTTCCAAATGAGGCTTCTTTGATCAGGGCTGCAGTTGGATGGGCACAATGTATTGCATGACTAGGTAATAATTGAAATTGAATTTGCGTTGGTTGTAGCTATTGAATTTGATTGTTTGTTGAGTATCAAGGATTTACCAGTAGGTACTAATTTTTGTTTTAGTGCATGTGTAGTGAATGCAGAAAGTATAGGGCAGAAGATAGTGGGTTCATTGATAAACAAACTTTGTTGATGCCGAACAAGGTAAAGACTACTAAATATACCAGTTTCCATTTTGGACCTTTTGTGCAGTCTACCAAAGGGTGCTACTCAATGGCTTGACAAACAAATTTCAATTTTCTGTGGGACATTTAAACATGGTCTTATGACAGAATTTGATGACACTGTCTTTCTCGAATCATCACATTTTGATCTTAAGTTGTCGCATTCTGTTCTGCATAAATGTGAAAGTGAGATTATTAAGGTCTATGAAGTGAAACCTCAGCTGATACAACTGTTGGTTTTGCAGCAGGACTTTGAGGTTGTTCATTTTGGAATTATTCTGCTCAAAGGTGTCTTAAAAACCATCACTAATGTCCACCAGCTTCATAAATTCGGTGACCAAGCCTGCCTCATACGTGAAGTAACTCTTGAGAATCCCAGGTATAACTTAGATCTTGTGTCTAACATAGAGGTTTCAGACATTGTACATTTCGATACACTGCCTACATTCTATCGTTGTAGGTTTCTTTTGTTTTTAATATCATGTGTGCATTCACTTCCGTATTTGGGTAGTGTTGTTATTTTGGAACTAAGAACTTATGCTCATCTATTTGCTCCCCATTAATTGCTCAATTTTTTGGACCAACAAATGATTATGACGAATGTTCCTCAACACCGAAACCAGCTAATTGGTGGGCGACAATGAAAACAACTGGACATTTTGAATTCACATACATTTGAATGTATGATTCATTCTACTTATGAAGGTTCTATGTTTTGGGTATCATTTTGGAGGAAATTACAGTCTAAAATCCATTTCTAGGAAGCATCCAACTATAAGATATTTTTTTGCCTTTTCGGCATAGTTTTGATTCATTGGTGCGCACAAGTACTGCAATGTATTCCATTATAGGGCCAAGCTTGGCTATGTCTAACTGAGATTTGACATTTAATAGCAATTTTACTAAATAAGACTCCCAAGGATGGCAGCCTTAACATGTATAGTGAACTCAAAAAACTGCAATCCCTAACCTTAGATCCAAAGTTTCTGCAGGCTCCAAAGAGGTCATTATTGGTTTTTGACTATACTGCTAAACCAACTTGAAGACGACCAGGGAGAAGCATATTCAAATGGAAACACCCCCTGAATACTGCGGAAGTTACACATGCATGCAACGGATGAGCAGTATCCGTAAGTCCATCAGTCAAGCCATACGGAAAAGGAATTTCATGGGCAATCTTTAAAGCAATTGAGTTTTGTCATATACTGCAGGTTCCACCTGTTAACAGGATTGTGTTGATCATGTAAGTTCGATTTTTCTCTGGATTTCTTTAGGGTGGTTATAACAGTACAAAAGGAGTGTAGTTAGTTTTTTGTTTTTGTTTTTTTGCATCTGATTTCCTGTGCACATGTAGTGGCAATTGGAGTACATTGATATGTTGGCTTGCTGTGCAGTTTGTATGTGCAACCTTTTCTAATTTTTTTATTTAAATGCTTACACAACTGCTTTGAGTTCTGAAACATCTAATTTGGAAAATGGGATTCGACTTATTTGATATCTCGAAATCTCATAGATCCTTTAATAACACGTGCAGCACATGTGCCTTATACTAGTAATCATATTCATAAACTGAACCCCTACCCAACTTCCTAGACCCTATTTTATACCTTTCTTCTTCGTTTCCCTCATTTTTCTTCGTCTTCTTCTTTTAATTCAATCTTCTGCAATTGAAGGAAATCGAATTATGGTAACCTAGATTTTCTGAGGAATGATTGGTTTCTCTGTACAACGCCATGTTCCATTACAGTCATAGATACCAAATTTGGATATACATATAAAAAAGAAAGATCAGATAGAAAGAAAGAAACCTTAAATCAGGAAAGCCATAAACTCCGAAATGATAATAACTTGCTTGGAAGACAAAAACTTAGGAGAATCATATTGAGGATCTCCCCCTCTGATTCTCTGAATTTTTTTCCTCAGGGTCAAAGCTTGGTTGAAGTGTGGTGCAATCTACAAATCAAATCCATTCATAGGTTTATTAATCTCTGATTTATGCACACTTGCATACTATAAACAGATTGCCATACCAAGTTGTAAGATTCACGTACAAAAAGAAAAAGGTTCAAGATTCACGATAAACTAAGATGCTCTTTCAAAGATCAACAATGTCATGGAAAATATCAATCAAAAGAAGTTTTATGCAACCAGAGGTGAATATGTTATCATTAAATGTTGTTTTCAGGATAGGGTGCATAAATATTAGCTCTAGCAAAGGAAACCATGCAACCTAAATTACTTAATCCAGATGTTGTGTTTGACATACGTAGTTTGGAAGGGGCCGACCCTCTTAGCAGATCACAGAAATGCGCAGGACAACACGCAATGTTGTGCCAAAGGAAACCATGCAACCTATTCAAAACATGCTTCTATTATAAAAAAAAATTTAATCTTCCATATCAGTATAGTGCCCATATCAGATCCGGATCTTAGGATTATCCATATTCCAATCTGGTTTAAGAATTAACTTCGGTCAGCTCCCATTAACCATGATTGAGGGGCAAAAATGGGAAAAAAAGTGAAACTTAAGAAATTTGGACGGACAACCGATTTTGTCCGTCAACTTAGGTTGACTCAAAAGTCGTCCGTCTGTGAGTTAAAACAAAATTCTTAGGATTTCTGTGAGGATTTCTCGGTTCTAGCCTTAAAAGGGAAATGAAAATCTTCCAATTATGTTTGCGACTTGCCAGACGGGAGAGTTGAAGCTTCTCAATAGTTGAGAAACACAAAAGAGACTTGTTGTATATATAGAGTACAAGTTACGGGACTTTTCTTGAAAGGGATGCAAGATATATGTAGAAATTACAAGATATGATTACATGCAGTTTATAACAAAAGAGTTGAAACAGATGCAAGATATAAATAGAAATTACAAGATACATGCAGGTTATATAACAAAAGAAAAGGCTGGAAAGTCCGGCCAGCTATGTTACTTCTGTAACATTTCCAACACTCCCCCTCAACCGAAGCGGATATTGAGTTTGGATCGAAGAAGACGAAAGTGATATTTTAGTGTAGATTTATTTTGTAAACACATTTGCAACTTGATATTTAGAAGAGATAAAACGCACATCAATCGTTCCACATTAAACCCTCTCACGAACAAAATGGCAATTTCAATGTGTTTTGTGCGACCATTAAAAATTGGGTTCATTGTGAGATAAGTAGCCCCTAAGTTATCACACCATAGAATATGAGGAAATTGAACAGGCACCTGAAGTTCACGAAGAAGTGATTCAACCCACATTAGTTCAGCAGTAGCAATATCCAAACCACGATATTCGGCCTTAGTACTTGATCTAGAGACTGTGCGCTGCTTCCGAGAGCTTCAGGAAATAAGATTAGAGCCAAGGTAGACACAATAT
The DNA here is from genome assembly GCA_023531295.1 of Papaver armeniacum. Lineage (NCBI taxonomy): Eukaryota > Viridiplantae > Streptophyta > Magnoliopsida > Ranunculales > Papaveraceae > Papaver > Papaver armeniacum. Next base: position 34,110 of record JAJJWW010015957.1, on the reverse strand, counting down.
TCACTCGTAAAGCAACGATCAAGATGGTCACCAGCCCAATCAGCATTTTTATAGGCTGAAAAAGTAAGTCGTAAAGCATGAATCGGAAGCAATAAAATATCAAATTTTGAGGTACAGTGCAAATATCGAAATATTAATGGGTGTCGTAAACACCTTGATATTTATGTATTTTTTATGCTTTCTTTGCTAAGTTTTCTTGTATATTATGTACTTTCTTCAAATGTCTCTCAGTCCTCCTACCATTGCTTCTTCGTATTTTCCTGTACAAGCAAAACACATGCTAGTTTAGCAGTAATATCATGATTATTTTCTTATCTCAGTAATAAGAATTCAGTTAAATTGTCCCTAACATATTATACTATTTTTGTACTTTTGATTTATGATGTAGCAGGTTAAACGAAGGAACTCATCGATTTGAAGGACTAAGTTAGCAAGGGATCTCAGAAAATGCTTGAACTTACCCATCTACCACAATTTATGGAGTGCCACGTGTCAAATAAATGGTGACATGTACAAAGTCCACATAGTATACCAAAGTACACATGTACAGAGTTCATGCTGACTTATCCGAGTTAAATTAACGATACAGACTTAAAATCAAAAATTGTAAGGACGATCTGTCTTTTTAAGTCCACTTAACTAGCCTAACATTCCGTCTACAATTTTTTTTTGGAAAAAACTTTCAAAAGAGGCCTAGATTTGTAAGAAAAGAAAAACGGGCCTATATTTGATAAGCGCAAATAAATAGGCATATATTTGTAAATTGCCCAAGAAGAATTCACCCCATGTATGTCAAAAGAGACTCAGTCCTCGGTCTTCAAGGAACTTATAACTGCAATTTCTAGCATTTGTCCCCGCGAGACACATCTGGTCGTATACCATGATTCCTAGCATACGTCCCTGCGAGACACGCTGGTCGTGTAGGCTCTCTAGACTCATAAATCGTTCATGGTTGATATATGAGCATGAGCGTAGACATCACATCTCCCATAAGAATGTTTGTCCCCTATTTGAGCTTTAAGACTGATTTCGAGTACATCCCGCGAGATAACAAATGGTCATGTCTACTTTAGGCCGTGATTCTACTTACTAAGGGCGCTTGGATAATTTCTAGTAAACACCTGCGAGATACACTAGTTATTCTGTCTCTGAGCCCTATGATAGATCCCTAGAACATCCTTTCGAGAAACACTGGTCATGTTGGTCCCATTATACATATACATTCATAATTTCATCCTAGCACATCCCTTCGAGATATGATGGTCAAAGAAAAGTGATCCAAGGTTTCATTGTTAGAAAATTGCTCGGTCGAACTCGCAAGGTTGCTATCTCAATCTTGTTGTCAAATTTAGTTGATCAAAACTATATCTTGATTTCTACTCTACTTCAATTCATGTCTCGGATTAGGATAAAAGTGTGTAGTTAAGCATTAGACTTCACGGTGTTCATTATTTGAAGAATAAGATCTACCGAAGACTTTGGAGGAACTTTATCGACAAAAGTTATGTGAAGACTTTAACTTATCTATCACTCAGATTATGTCTATTCTATCTACTCAATAGAGACTATGTCGTATGGCTAAGTGGACTTTAAATTAAGTACACTAATGAAAGTTTCGAGCTGAACTTATTCTAAATATATTTCTCGAAACATGAGATAAGCTATAAGTCATTTGAACAATTTATTATTCAAGATGATCAATTGAAAATAGCCTTGAACAATGGTATTGTGATATTACCATTACTCAAGAAAGTTTCAATTTGATTCATTTCAATCATGTGAAAATAACCTTGAACATTTTATATGATCTGTGTAAGAAGTCATCTAATGTTAACTTGGGATGTTTCGTATTGATTAAGTAATCATTTGAGAATAACTTGAAACTATTGGTATGTGTAATATTACCATTGTGGTCTTCCATGGATATCTCAAATCGATTATCGAGAGTTTTAGAACTACGACTGAAATTCTGGATACATCACACTATGCGTACATTGTATGTGAACTGGCAAAACTAGTTTGAGTCTGGAACTCTTGTTTGCGTACTACGTATGCGAACTGATTTATCTGTGATGGAACCAAAGTTGCAGTTTGCGAAACATCGAATCTTGGAAAGGTCCGGAACAATTGTACGCGAACTCATTTACGTACTAATAGGTTCTGATTCGGCAAATGACAACTTGTTGTCTGTGCTCGTGAACTCAGGATAGTTTGCGAACAAAAGTCCCTAAACTGTTATTGCAATATTGTATGCCTACGTTGTTCTCAAACCTTGGCATAACGACCCACGAACTAGAAACAGTACACATACTTTGTATACGTACTTCCCAGTCAAATATATATTCAAATGCATTTATAAATATTTCTATGAGATGTTTAACATTTGATTAACTCTCTAAAACACATATTAGATACATACTTGATCGCCAATTAAAGTTTGGATGATTATCAAGTTAAGTCTAAAGTGTTTTATGAAAATGGCTAAAAGCTTATTATGCTCATTAATTTGGCTAACTTCGGTTAATTATTGTTGAACCAACTCATTGTACACGTTTAGGTACGGTTCATCCTTATCTAAATATATGTATATTTTATTTGTGTATATCTCAAGCTAAACCATCTAACAGTGGATATGATTGCTTATTTTTTAAGCTATCTTAGCTTGAATCTCAAGTCAGGTTTTTCATAACGGTGAATATTGATTGCTTAGTTACTAAGTTATCTTAGCTTTGATTGTAAGCAACCCTGATCTTGAAAGTATATATAAAGAGATCCACTTGCTTCTGGGAAAACTAATCCCTGATACTTTTGTGTGTTCTAGTTGCAAACTAGATCCGATTCTCTCTCAACCTAGGTTTCCAGTTTTACTGAGAAACATAATTAGGCTTACAAATAAAAGACTTCGCTTAGGGATTCGTAAAGCCAGGTCCAACTATTTTATCTATGATAGTCTGCGTATCCTGATCTTACTACTTTTCTATCGTTTTGAGTTTAATTCTCTTTAGAGTTATCTCGAGTTTATCTCCGATAGGTAAGATATATAGTAATCACAAAGTTCTTCGTCTTAGACTTTGTGAATCACAATAAACTTCTTCTATCAACTAGTTAAGTTTATTGTGAGGTGAACAAAAATCTAGGATGCTCTTCGGGAGACATAAGAACGGATTTTTGAGGTTTGATATTCTTTACGATTAATACAAATTACGATTTATTTTCCACCTTGATCTTTGATCTAAACGGAAATCACCAATAGACTTATCTGTGGGAGACAGGTTTGTTTATCAAGTCTTCGACTTTGGGTCGTAACAACTCTTAGTCTATAAAGGACGTTATCTAAGGGAATCAAGTGCGTGGGATCTTGCGAGATCCAAGATGCGTAAGGAACGCGACTGTACCTTAATCAGTGTGATACTTGGTTATGGCTCAACTACATTCCAGTCCGAAGTTAATTTGTCAGTAGTCTAGAGTTTGTAGCGGTTTAATACAGTGTGGTGTTCAATATTGGACAAGGTCTCAAAGTTTTTCTTCATTTGCGGTTTCCTTGTTAACAAAATTTCTGGTGTGTCTGTGTTATTTCTTTTCCTCATTATATTTTATTTATATAACTGAAATATCACAGGTTGTGTGTTAATAAATCACAGTTGTTAAGTCCAACCTTGTTTGTTGGATATGACTTGATTGATCTTGGATATTGGTCTTTGGTACCGTCCAAGTTTCTCTCACACCAATCAAGTTTACAGACTCGTATCTGTTTAATTACTGATTATGTAGAGAAAGAGATAAAAATATTTAGTATTATTCTTTGATTGAGTTTTTACTCTCGGAATATTATTAAGGTTTAGTCCATACAGGTTGTCGAACGAAAAAGTTTGGTGTGGTTGTTATACCCCCCACGCTTTCACTCATTGAGACATTACTAGGCACACAAGCCTCTCTCTCAGTCTCGAACATGTCCCAAATGACTCTGAAAAGACTCAATCTCATGAGCTAAGCCTAAACTAGCCTCATGACAATCTGAGCTGAAATAGCTTATTCGGAGAGTTGCATAAAAACAAGACTCGGTCACAAGCCTCACCTAGGGCACAATCCACTTTCTCATCTTATCAAACACACTAGCTAAGGAGTAGTAAATTGAGTCTGAACTGTGCATGCTTGTCCAAAAACGTGGATAAGCTCTCTTGAGATTCACAAGATAAACAAAGGGATCCACATGAAAGAGTTGTAATCGGTCATGAGGAGATAAAGCCCATTATCTCAGCTCCTCTCACACTTTACACACGATTTCTAAGGCATTCATTTCCTTTCACGTGACTCATCTCAGTCATGCTCATAAATTAAATAATATGTTTCTATCTTGGCCAACATCGACTATAAAGATCTCTTCCTCTCATCACATCATCACAAAGGCTGTCTTAGTTACACACAAATGGAGGGATATCAATTACGGTTTTGGTATAGCAGTCTGCAACACGTGTGAGAAATACCCGGCTTATTTTTCACTACAAAAGAGAGTAAAGACGGTGGAATAAGAGGATTAACTCATCCTAGTTTATCCCTAGTTATTCCTGAGAAGACGGGAAAAGTACTTCGCACTGCAAGTAGTCCCTATTTTTACCAACCCGAGATTAGAGAATTCAGCTACAAATAGGTTATTTATACACCAAGTTAAACACTACTTTCTCATAACATCTCGGAGTAATATTTTATTCTCTGATCTCTCTTTTCATCTCTGTTTCCTTCCCTAAGACCAGTCACATTCTCTCATGTTACTGAAGAATCCCTTGTGCGGTTATTTATCTTGGTTTATGCGAGGATTATTCGTGCTCAACCTCTCGTAACTCACTTTCAGAAACTTAGAAGCCCACTTTTAGCAGTTCACCGATTTTAGGTAACTACACCAATATATATATTTTTGACTTAAAAGGCCAAAATATCATTAAGAAGTCACTAAAAGTGACTAAAAAGTACAAAATGTGAAGATTTTTTTTTGTCAAGGACAGTTTACAATAGCGTCACAGTTACAAATCAAAGTTGACAAAGAGAAACCATCAAAAAGCTTTGTATGAAGAGACCAATTGAAGAGGGTGCACTTGACTGCTACAATTAGTTGCTTGCTATTTCGAGAGTTGTTAAAAAAGCATCTTTAGTTACGCTCTTGCAATATAATTCACCAAATTGTAAAAGGCAACATAGACTAAATCTTGTGCTTCCTAGACTTAGATTTTGCAGACCTCTAATTCCAAATAGAAGCTTTCACAGACTTGGGAAAAAGCCAGTCTATACCAAAACTATCAAAGAAATAGTTCCAAATTTTGGAAGTAGTATTGCAATACAGAAAAACATGTGAATTGGTTTCTCGATCCGTCCTACGCAAAAAGCAAAGAGGAGAGTTCACTTTACCGGCTCTGAATAACATATCTCTAGTTGGAGTACCCTTGTAACAAAGAGTCCACACTAAAAATGAAACCTTCATATGGATCATTGAATTCCATACCTGTTTATGGGGAAAAGATAAAAATCCTTCCCTTTTCAATGGAATCATAGGCATTAGCAACAACAAATGGTTTTCCATTGAACCAAAACCTTGTATCATCACCTTCCGAGATATGATCACTAGGGAAACCAATTAGTTGAAGAAACTGAATACTTTCACCAAGTTCAGATTCACTCAAATTTCTTTTGAAGTTCAGATGTCGAGCATCCTCACTTGTGACCATCTCCACAATTGCAGAATTCTTACGTTTAGATACCATGAATAGAGAAGGAAAAAGAAACTGCAAAGAAGAATTGTCAACCCAAACATCTTTCCAAGAAAATGTTAGCCCCGTTATTGATAGTAAGATTTGTATTTTTGATAACCAAATCTTCTGACCTCAATATACCTTCCCATAAGCTTGTAGCAAATGGTCTAGAAGAAGAATTTGGAAAGAAAGAGTCCTTATTAACACCGAAATTTTGATGAATAATTTGTCTCCATAAAGCCTTCTTTTCAGAGCCATATCTCCAAATCCATTTTGAGTGCAAAGCAGAGTCATCAACTTAAGTTTGTTGATGCCAATTCCCCTTTTAGCTTTAGACAACACAGCCTTCAACCAAGAAACCCAACTTCTTTTCCTGACAAAAGTAGTAAAGCCCCAAAGGAAATTTCTCATAATTTTCTCAAGTTCCTTAATTACAGTAACATGAATTTGGAACATAGAGAGATAGCACATTGACAGGCTAGAAAGTACACTCTAAATCATAATAACTACACCCATATATAATACTCCATTCAAAGAACTCTTTGGGAATGGAGGTCATCTAAAGGAGACCTAGATATTAAGAAAAAAGAGTACAGTTTGCACCATGTACCTGTTGTGCCAAACAAGCACAAAGTTCATGTATTTGTACCTATTTTTAAGTCTTTAAATAGTCTTTAAACGATTCTTCTATATGGGGTTTTTTCTTCTACCCGGGGTTTTTTCATAAAAGGAAAGTACTTCTAGCCAAAATAAAATAATGATTCAGCCACAGTGAATTGTGCACATACGACAAGCGGCCACTACCTACACAAATCTTGTAAATTTCACGGGTAAAGACACAGATGTTAGCCTGTAGATGCATTGACGGGTCCAATAGATAATTCTAGGGCTATTTAATGTTTGGTACCCAGCAAATGTCCAACACATTGCTTTGGTACCCAACATTTAGAAAATTAAGGGTTGGTACCTGGATGGGCGTTGACTGTCTAAGTCTCCATTTGACTATCTTTATTTTTTATCTAATTTAATTTTTATTAAAAATATAATTAATTTTACAAATATACCCCTAAACAAAACCTTATCGTCACCAATTGGATCCTCCCATGTATGTGTTAATGGAGTCCCAGAAGAAGCGATGTGTTTCGATATCATTATTTGTGTCTGGTTTTGGTTGAGTAAAACAAGAAATCTCAAATCCAACCATTTTCCTCTGATCCTAAGTTCTCAGTTAGTCTCAAACAACTAAATTTAATCATCTACCGTTGCTATCTCTTTTTTCTTCTTTTTTTTCCGTGAGATGATGATTATCCCAAAAACCCATTGACTCATATCTTCCGATCTTATTAAATCCATCTTGCTTACAACAATTTCAACTTGAAGCAGATGTGGTTACATCCACTTTCCCCGAATTTCAAATAACCTACAACCTTCGATTGAAAAAATCAAAAAAAAATTAAACTCAAAACAGTTCCTCAAAATACAATTAAAGGTGTACCAAGAACAGATTTTGAATTTCAGCAACAAGAATTAGAGAAATTAAGGGGTTAATTTATGATGTGAAGTTATAACGGTGGGATTGGATTTTGAAATGAAATTGAAAAAGCTCTGGAAGATACCTTTAGCATGAGTTTTGAGAGACGCACAAATACAAACGTAGGGCATGAAGAAGAAGATGGTGTATGATAGAAACTAGATAACTGCTGCAGCAGTGGGAGGCCGACGCGAACACATCGTACACTCCTCGGGTTCCATCTTAATTTTCTATATTTTTTTTGCATTAAACTCAAATGTGCACTATCTACAAGTTGTGGATTTTTTTAGATACTGCATTAAATTGCGGATTTTCTTGAACATAGCTGGATTACAAGTTTAATGGTTTACGGTATTGTATTAATAAATGAGTGTTGGACATTTAAGAGATACTGATATCCACGGCCACAATCCAAAGCCCACATACCAAACCATATGATGTCCCTGATGGTTCCAAAGTTAAAATTAAGGGCTTTTTGATAAAGTACCCCTACTTTTAACATTACACTAAAAAAATGTCCCCGTTTTTTAAAAATTTGTTGAAATACCCTTGCCTTGACCATTTTATTCAAAAAACGGTAAACGGGAGTTAACAGCTGTTAACGCTTAGGTGGCAAGGTCAAAATGTCCAAAAAGCCCTTCCTCATGAGTAGAGTTGGATTTCCTTGAATCGCCGACTTGAAACGCCGAGTCGAGTCGAGTCAACTCCAAATCAACTCCACTTCTTCTTATTGCCTGCAACACTAACACCATGCTCTACAATACAAACCAGTACACCAATATGCATTCAACCATTCTCATGCTCAGTTCATATACATTCGGCACATCATTCCACTTCTCTAGCTCCTGCAATTCATGTCTCCCCTGTTTATGGATATTTCCCGGTCATAATTTCAGGCCATTTCTTAGCTTCCCTGCACAACCTAGCATTCATCTATTCAAACCCATTCATTCTTCATTCGTCATTTGCTTCAGTTCAGCTACACAGGCCAAGGCATATAAACCATTACCTGTAATGAGCAACACTTTTTCTATGCTCCAATTCCACATTCCATTCATTTGTGTACCAACAGCTCCATGCCACATCTGATATGCCTTTCTCATCCAGCCAAGACAACAACATAACCAGCTGGTGCTCCTTTAAACCCATTCATCAACATACCACCAACAGACCATAACCCTTGTTCATTTGTAGTTGCAATCTGCAACTCTAACATACCACCAGCAGCAGCACCACTGCATCCATTTTGTAACCACCAATACGCATAACACCATTAGCATCTCCATCTACTTGCAGCTATTCCATACAAAACCAACTTCATAACAACCCCTACAACACTCACCACTGTCTCGGTCCATTGCAGTTCATACACTCCTTCCATACCCTGTACTCCTGCCATTTCCTGTCTTCTAATGCAGCTCCAGTTCTTGAGATCCCTGTACTTCAACTTCAGCTACATCCCAGTAATGCATACTCCTGCCAACCAACACCAGCTGCACACCGCATAAACCAAATCCAGTTTATAGTTCAAATACCACCAGCTCATCATCACTGCGTATTTCATGAGTATTGTCCTAGCCTTCATTTGTACAGCAGATGCAACCTTGTTCTGCACCACAAACCTTCATTAGAACATCATTACCAACTCTCACCATCAAATCTTCAATTACAGTACCACCAGACCCTAATTTCCTTGTGCTCTTATTGATCCATTTTGTAATTTGAGCAGCAGTACACCCTTTCCATCTTGATTTCTTGTTCATCTCAGCAACCTTCAATACAAACCCTAACTGTGAATCCAAGTGCAACCCATTTCCTATTTCATCACTCTCTTCTCAATTCAAAGAAATGTAGTCTTCTTCTTCATCACATAATCATCATCATCTCTTCAATCTAAGGAGGACACAGTTCAGACAAAACCCATGAATTTAACTCCATAGTTCGAACCCTTCTCTCAACATCTTCTGGAGACCAAGAACCCTAGCTTCAATTCCTACAGCAACAGATCGCAGGATATCATCTTAATCAAATTCTGACCTAACTCATTGCCTTCTTCCTCTTCTCTGACAGATTCAAACCCACAACTTCTCGTCCTCACTGTTGATAACAGTAACAGACTCAAATTGTTATGAACAACCCATTTGATTTCTTCATTTTGTGTTCTTGACCCATCCTCTAATTTCCTATAAATTACTCAATCACCAAGAACCCTAAATCTCTTTCAAATCCTCACTAAAGCTCAAAATCAACTAGTAATTCCTCTTTATCATCTTCATCACTGAAAACCCATCTTCTATTCTTCAGTAGCATGATTAATTTCACATAAAATCAAAAGATCAAAAACCCTAAATTTTGTTACCTGATTTACTTTCCCTGAGTTCGAGTTGATTATATGAATCAATAACACCATCACCAGCCATTCCCTAAACTTCCGCGCCCCCTTTCTCTCGATCTTATACTCTCAAAATCACTCTCAGAATCATCTAGGCGAAGAACAGGGGAGAAGAAGAATAAGAAGAAAGGGAAGAAGAAACAGAAGAGAAGAGGAAGAGTGTCGGTTGAACTTCCTCTTACTCTTAGATATAGTGTAGGGGTTTATGGTAATTTCACCCATTTTTTGACTAAGTAAATGATAGGTGTTGTAAACACCTCGATTATATCTATAGTTTATGCTTTCTTTGTTATGTTTTCTTGCGAATTATGTATTATTACATTTGTTTTGAATCTTACAGGTGTTTTGGAGTCATTTGGAGCAAAAGAAGGAGAAATCGTATATTTGGAGCGTAAAAGGCAAAAAGATCAATTCACAGGAGATATTTATATTTGGAGCGGGCTAAGGTGCGCGGGAAGGAGGTGAAGAATGAAAATGTCGGTTACTCAGAACTGGCAACTGAACTGAGAATTAGGTTGTCGGTACTCTGAAACCGACAAGCCAAACAACTTCATGGTAGCCCTTATCCGAGTCCTGGGTGCCAATGTCAATCTGGGTTATTACCCGATACCTAAAATTTAGAGAAACCATCCTCTCCTTCATGTTGGTCGTGCGTTTATTTGTCTGAGAGATGGAAAATGAGAGACAACCAGAGTTTGAGTTGAGAGATGAAACAATTTGAGAATGAAATGGAGAGTGGATCTGTGTTGAGTTAACGAGATCGAGAAGAAGAATGAGAATCTGTTGTTGTTGAAGTGAAGAAGAAATCTTAACTTACGGTTGATGTGAATTTGAAATTGGTAGTAGAATGAATTAGGGTTTCGATCTGTGAAGAGTTAGGTGGTGATGAATGAAGGTTTCAACTCGGATTTGAGTTTGCAATGATGGGTTTGAGTGATGCTGCTGTGGAATTGAAGGAAGAGAAGGCACTGGTGGTTGATTTGAGGAGAGAACAGGGAAGATAAGGAATTGAATATCAGAGAAGAAGATGCGCTGAAGCTGTGATGGGTCTCTGGCAATCGATGGGATTAAGTGTGATTCAAAGACAAAGAAGAGCTGAACCTGTAGCTGTTAGAGAGAAGATTAAATGGGTTTGTGATGGAATTCAATGCAGTGGTCTGGTGGAGGAATTGAGTTACAGACCAATAACAAATGGGTTCCAGTGATCTTGAGATGAAAATAGCAGAGTTACTGTGCTGCTGCAAGGTTAAATTGGGACCGCAAAAATGAAGAGATGGAGCTACAAAGAATTGTTGATGTTGCTAAGCTGCCAGGGATGAACTCAGGGAAGTAATGGGTTGGTTAGGAATGAAATTATGGTGGTGTTGTGATGCCTGCCATTGAACTGGTGGTTGTTTACAGCAGAGTTGGGGATTGAGCTGAAATTCAGATGTTGTTGCTGTTGTTGGTTAGAAGATAACTTTAAGTTAAGAATGAAATTTTTCTTAGGATGAGTTGCTAGAGAAGGTCTGCAAGGAATCGATTGGGAGTTTAATGAAGAAATTGTAGGCTGAATCAATGGTTAAAGCAGTGAGAGTGTGAGGCAGAGTTTGGGTTGCAAAGGAGAGTTGGTGACTGTGCTGGTGATGATGCAGTGGCTGTCTTGAACTGAAATTAGTGATGCTGGTGATTTGAAGTTGCAATGTAATTGCTGAGAATGTGTTGGTTCGATCGAGAAACTTGGGAAGAACAGCCGTTGCTGTTGTGAATTGGAGGTGGAAATAGTTGAGCTGTGAAGAGAGTCATGGGTTTGATGATCGTTGAGAGTCAAGTAGGTACTAGTGGTGATGATTGTTGCCAAGAGGTGCAGGAATTGAGCAAAGAAGTTATATGAGCTGCATTAGGAGACATGAAATGGCAGATTACAGCGCAAGGAGCAATTGCAGGTCTGAGCTGCAGATAAATGGCCTGGTTTGATGTTGAAGCTGAGGTACAGATGTGCTGGTGGAATCTGTGAAGCAATAGAAGATGGCAGAGCTAATACTTAGGCTCATAGAATGTGTTGCGGTTGTTGGTGGCTGGAAGCTGGTGCTGTCGTTAATGGTTTGAATGCATTTTTGGACACTGAATTGATTGGTGGTTACAGGGAATATGGAGCTGAGTTACAGTGGGTCGAGGCAGGCTGAGATACTGCAGGTGGTTAGGTGATGCTGCTGCTGCTATGACATATGAGAAATGATGCAAATAAGAAGAGATGGAGGATATGGAGTCGTAGGCAGTGGTGTTTGATTGATGTGGAGAATGACTCGAGGAGAAGATTGCAGGTTATGTTGCAATGAAGTGGAGATGCAGAAGCTGTTGTTTTGACAGAATTGCAGTCACATTTGGATGGTTTATTGGAGCTGTGTCTGCAGCTGAGCTTTGGGGATGGATTTGGTGGAGCAAGAAAATTGAGCTGAGATTGCAGCGGAGATTGAACTGGTTGCAAAGCAGTAGTCGCAGCAGCTGGAGTTGAAGTTGTAAGAGGCAGGCTAAGATGTTGAGCTATTAAGCTGGTTATGAAGAATAAAGGGTATTAGATGAATGTTAGCTGAAATGGAGGATGCAGTGCCATCTTGGCCGGAATGAAGCTGTGACGCGCCATAATTGTGCAACAAAGATTTGGCCTATGCAAAATGGCTTTGGCCTAGACCAAATCAGCCGAGTTAGCTTCTGACTTAGATCTGACTAGACTCAGCTGACATCATTCAGTGACTTGATGAGTTAACTCAGTTGACTTCTCGTTGACTCCAAGTTTGACCGGTGGCTATTGACTTTGCTAGTTACCTGTGACGTTTCCCGGTGAACTTCACAGCTAACTTCCGACGATTTTTGGCGACCAGTTTTGACTCAAGATTCCAGGAAGTTCTTTTTCACACACGGGCTTGGTGGACCAATTGGAGATGGGTTTTGAGAAGACTTAACCTAAATTTGGAAAGAGTATCCTTTTGGGGATTGGAGAAGCATATAAATAAAAAAGTCTTTCTCTAAACTTAACTTAGATATCTCCATTAGAGAGGCTTCTACTTGTTTTCTAGGGTTTCACATGATAGTTCTTCTTTGCTTTCTATGATGATTTCCAAAAATACAAGTAATTGATTTTGTTATTGGTTAAAGATGTAGTTGGATTTTGAAAACAAGTTATGATTTTTATGAATTAGTTTTCTCTGAATATTATTGTTTGATTTCTACTGCTTATTACAATTGCATGATTGACGTATTGCAACATGATTGAATGTTTGTTTAGTTAAGTATAGAATTGATTGAACTCACATCCATATCTATAGCTATTTTAGGGTTCATCATCGAGCGATAACCTTGAATACGAGTAGTATGATATGATTATGGTTTGTAGTGATACATCCTTGTAATCATATGTAGAAATTGACCTTTGTTCGAATTGTTTGCACAATGTATTTCAATTGCATTGATTAGCCTATTTCTGAAACTTAATGCTCCTAGGAATTGAACTTAATTAGCGCAAGGCGTTAGGTTATTCTTTAGGTAGAATTCATATACGCAACTCTAATGTGTGTGTTGATGAACTTTGGAAATTTATGGAGTATTCTTGCAATAAGGTATTCTAGGGCTTTTGATGATAGCGAGATTAAATACGAATTCTATTCATACATTCAAAAACTTGTTTACAATTGAAGATGAAACCTTTATCCAATATTTCACAACCTTGATTTGCGTGTTTATTTTATTATTTGCCTTTATTTTATTTTAGTATATAAAAATCAGAAAAACCTCCCTTGCTTTATATAGGAAACCGAAACATATTGACAACCCAAGACCTCTCTGTGGGAACGATCCTTTCTTGCCCTTGCTATATTATATATTTTGAGTAGTGAGAAAGTAATTTATTTTTGACGCATACGACAGCGATCAAATTTTGGCGCCGCTGTCGGGGAGGCAGCGGTTGTCACTTGTCTTTGGTCTTTGGTCTTTTTTTTTTTTTTTTTTTTTTTTTTAGTTTTTTCTTATTTTCTGGTCCTTAACATAGTTTTGAGAACTCTTGTTTCAGGTACCAATTTCTATGGATGGAGCATATTGGAACAATGGATACGGTTTCCAACAACCTCAACAACATTATGACAACTATCACCCTTGCGGGGAATACAATCAAAACCAATCCTTTGGTTATGGTCAATATTCCACGTACCCTTTGAGTTATTCTTATACATATCAACCTTCTTATGGTAGGTATGTAAGTGAGCAACCAGAAGGAGGGGAGAAAAGTTGTACTCCTATTCATATTTCTTCGAGTTTGGTAGATAAGATGCAACAATTTATGGTCTGCATGGAGTCAGTTTGTAGACAACCAAGCATGGAGCAAGTTTCATCGATCGAATGTGCTCATAGTATGTTTGGCCCAATTTATGATCGTAATTATGATCATTCACCCATTCAAATGGAAGATAATTGGCCTAGCAATACTGAAGTAAGTAATTCTACTTTTGCCTTGTCGAATGAGCTTTACAAACAAATGGAACACTATATCCAGAATTTGGATGGATCACTCCAAGAGCTTCAAAGAGGTGTTTCCGACGTAAGAAAGGGAATTGATGAATACATAGAGGAAATGAATAATTATGTTGAAAAAGGCGAACCTTTGGGGACTTTCGTTGATAATTGTGTAGTTAACTCAACTCTTGATCGTAATAATGATCATTCACCTATTCAAAAGGATGAGTTCGAGATTAGCAACACTAAATTCAGCGAGAACTAATCTTATGTTGACTATGATAGTGACGGTGATTATGATATATTGCTTGAACCAACTCATGGTGACATCTCCGAAGGGTGTACAATTGACTCTCTGACCAAGATGGAGACGAAGAGGAGTATGTCGACACTTGTGTAGATTACTCGAGCATTGATCTTTATAACGATCAAGAACCTATTCAAAAGGTAGAGCTTGAGGAAGATGCAATGAGTGTTCTAAAAAAGTTCCTTATGGTGAGACTTGAATCCGCAGTGGAGTATGTGCCTTACAACAAGGAGGAATATGTTGAGAATGTGACCGTTATAACCAATATTATGGAAGACCCAATTGAGCTTGCAAAGGATTGTAATGAAGATGTTGATGTCAATACTTTGGTTAAGGCAGAAACGGACGAATAATGGTTGCAAGGTTTGATAGAGGACCACGATATACATGAGGTGAATAATTCACTTGAGTTTTTCAAGTATGAAGAGGATTCCGTGATACAAGAGATTGTGCAAGGTTTGTCTAACCCTTTGCCTATTGTTTCTTCTCCTTTACCTCTTATTGGTTTGAATATATGTGCTTCGAGAGTATTGTTGAATGACTTTGTTTCTCGATATCCTCCATTAGAGATACTTGATTCTCATACTATGCAGGTTTTGGAACAAGAAACCGTGGAAGTACCCGACTTCTATATTCTTTATACACTTCCAAGTGTGGACAAGAATAAGTGTGGGGGAAGCTTTTATCGGTTGGTAGCTTCGTTTCTGTTTTATATTACTAATATTTGTGTGAAGCTAGTGTTTGCAAAACAGGTTCTATGGAAGGATCCCCAACTTTTCAGGTTATTGGTATATGGGGAATTCGTCTTGCTAGTCGGGCTGACGACTTTAAACCAAGCGCTGCATGGGAGGTAACCCATAGGATGAGTATTTCTTGTCTTATTTTTAGTTTTTTTTTTTCTTGTCTTGTATTTTCTTTTTTATGATTTCTTGTCACATTATCATGTAGTATTTCCCACCTTGACTTTCTTTGGACGATTCAATTTACATTGAGGACAATGTAAAGTTTAAGTGTGGGGAGTGGTTAAGCATTTGCATTGTAAATTTTTCATGAAATTTTCAACTTTTGTGTAAATTAGTGAATAAAAACTCCAACTTGTAGTTAGTTTAGAGTCACAGAGTATACATGTCGCTAAGATTACATCGAGATTCTCATAAGAGTGACTAAACTTATAGATGACAGAGAACGTGATCGGGTTTCTTACTTGTATGAAAGTTAAAGTTGGATTTAACCATGCCAGTGGCAAATAAGGTGCAGAATGAATTCGGTATTAGAGTTGTGGTCCCCTATAGTGGAGACTACCCATGTTACATAATGTGAGGCACCGACCTTCAATTCTTTGTACCTGTCTAAATATGTGCTTTTAGAGTGTGTGTCACCGTACGTTAATTCCGGGTAGAATGGTGAGCTACCCAACCTCCCACCAATAGAAGCACTATTTTGATCTCTTGAGTGCTATTTTATCAATCATGATGGTGACATCGAATTGCTAACTTACATACCACTTGTAATCTTGTTCGCAGTTAGCACCATCCATTTTATCCCTCTTTACACAAACAGGTCCATAGAAACACCATCATCATCAACAAGAGGAGCATCACGAATTAGAAGGAAAGTTGAAGATGTTCAAGGTTTACAAGCAACGGTACAGAAATGGGCAGATTTCAGATTCAAGTAAAGCAACAAGACAAGGAGCAGAATTTTTACAAGTTGAAGACTTTATGTACAAGAGCGAAGATTATCAAGGATGAGAGTTCGAGAAGTTTATGATATCAAGACAGACAAGTTGTGAAGAATCAAGCGGTAAAGTACTTACACCATGGCCTTTGTACTTACATTTTTATTTTATTTTATCTTATTTGTATTTTATTTTCTCTTGTCTGAAAAAAAAAAGAGAAAAAAAAAAAGAGACAAGAAAAATTCATTGTATCATATTTTGGGTTTGTATAGTTCGTTTTTAGTTTTGTATTCTTTCAATAAATCCAATGGAAGAAGGAATATCTACAATGAAGTTTCAAGCAACAAGGAATCAGAGGAAAAGAGTTACATTGTCAAGATTCTACGAAGTTCAAGATTTTATCATCAAGAGTTGAAGACCGAAGACTTTTTTATGGATGCTGTGAGAGTGGTGCTAGCTGCACGTCGACGGATAACGAGGTAAGTAAGCATATTCCCACCTTCGTTAAGTGGTTGATTTCCTTTCTTAGAGATCGTCAGAAAAAGGGTTTTTCAAAATGAATAAAAGATGTGGGTTTTCAAAACAATTCGCAGGGTTTTGCCTTCCTACCATTCAACGTGTCGCAGGATTATCTCTTCATTCCTACATGGACACACGTGTGACCCATAAAAAGCTATTTATTATTGAGAGCAACTTCATAATACCCTTTCTGGTGAGACAGAGTCGAGACTTTTGATCACTCCGAACCCGAATTTCTTTCGATAAGGGATGGTTATTTCTCTCTCAACTTTTAAGGATGAGATTGTGTTCATTTATGTGTCTAACTTCTTATGACTAGTGTGCAGAATTTCTATGTCTTCTTAGCGCTTTGGATGCTATTATTACGGAGAACTAGTAAGTTGGAAATATAGGTTTTGTGGGTATATCTCTAGTAAACCCTCACGAGACTATAACTCGTCCACTAGGGACACCTAGGGGTTTAAAGGCTTGTTATACGTGCTAAGTGTGACCGTAGCCTCGACGACACGGAGTTGTATGTATGTTTTAGAATTGTTTTGTTTAATTTTCTCGAGGACTAGCAAAGTCTAAGTGTGGGGGAATTTGATAGGTGTTGTAAACACCTCGATTATATCTATAGTTTATGCTTTCTTTGTTATGTTTTATTGCGAATTATGTATTATTACGTTTGTTTTGAATCTTACAGGTGTTTTGGAGTCATTTGGAGCAAAAGAAGGAGAAATCGTATATTTGGAGCGTAAAAGGCAAAAAGATCAATTCACAGGAGATATTTATATTTGGAGCGGGCTAAGGTGCGCGGGAAGGAGGTGAAGAATAAAAATGTCGGTTACTCAGAACTGGCAACTGAACTGAGAATTAGGTTGTCGGTACTCTGAAACCGACAAGCCAAACAACTTCATGGTAGCCCTTATCCGAGTCCTGGGTGCCAATGTCAATCTGGGTTATTACCCGATACCTGAAATTTAGAGAAACCATCCTCTCCTTCATGTTGGTCGTGCGTTTATTTGTCCGAGAGATGGAAAATGAGAGACAACCAGAGTTTGAGTTGAGAGAGGAAACAATTTGAGAATGAAATGGAGAGTGGATCTGTGTTGAGTTAACGAGATCGAGAAGAAGAATGAGAATCTGTTGTTGTTGAAGTGAAGAAGAAATCTTAACTTACGGTTGATGTGAATTTGAAATTGGTAGCAGAATGAATTAGGGTTTCGATCTGTGAAGAGTTAGGTGGTGATGAATGAAGGTTTCAACTCGGATTTGAGTTTGCAATGATGGGTTTGAGTGATGCTGCTGTGGAATTGAAGGAAGAGAAGGCACTGGTGGTTGATTTGAGGAGAGAACAGGGAAGATAAGGAATTGAATATCAGAGAAAAGATGCAAATTTGAAGGCGTGATGGGTCTCTCGCAATCGATGGGATTAAGTGTGATTCAAAGACAAAGAAGAGCTGAACCTGTAGCTGTTAGAGAGAAGATTAAATGGGTTTGTGATGGAATTCAATGCAGTGGTCTGGTGGAGGAATTGAGTTGCAGACCAATAACAAATGGGTTCCAGTGATCTTGAGATGAAAATAGCAGAGTTAAATGTCTTCTTTGCAAGGTTAAATTGGGACCGCAAAATGAAGAGATGGAGCTACAAAGAATTGCTGATGTTGCTAAGCTGCCAGGGATGAACTCAGGGAAGTAATGGGTTGGTTAGGAATGAAGTTATGGTCGTGTTGTGATGCCTGCCATTGAACTGGTGGTTGTTTACAGCAGAGTTGGGGATTGAGCTGAAATTCAGATGTTGTTGCTGTTGTTGGTTAGAAGAGAACTTTAAGTTAAGAATGAAATTTTTCTTAGGCTGAGTTGCTAGAGAAGGTATGCAAGGAATTGATTGGGAGTTTAATGAAGAAATTATAGGCTGAATCAATGGTTGAAGCAGTGAGAGTGTGAGGCATAGTTTGGGTTGCAAAGGAGAGTTGGTGACTGTGCTGGTGATGATGCAATGGCTGTCTTGAACTGAAATTAGTGATGTTGGTGGTTTGAAGTTGCAATGTAATTGCTGAGAATGTGTTGGTTCGATCGAGAAACTTGGGAAGAACAGCTGTTGCTGTTATGAATTGGAGGTGGAAATAGTTGAGTTTTGAAGAGAGTCATGGGTTTGATGATCGCTGAGAGTCAAGCAGGTACTGGTGGTGATGATTGTTTCCAAGAGGTGCAGGAATTGAGCAAAGAAGTTATATGAGCTGCATTAGGAGACAAGAAATGGCAGATTACAGCGCAAGGAGCAATTGCAGGTCTGAGCTGCAGACAGATGGCCTGGTTTGATGCTGAAGCTGAGGTACAGATGTGCTGGTGGAATCTGTGAAGCAATAGAAGATGGAAGAGCTAATACTTAGGCTCATAGAATGTGCTGCGGTTGTTGGTGGCTGGAAGCTGGTGCTGTCGTTAATGGTTTGAATGCATTTTTGGACACTGAATTGATTGGTGGTTACAGGGAATGTGGAGTTGAGTTACAGTGGGTCGAGGCAGGCTGAGATATTGCAGGTGGTTAGGTGATGATGCTGCTGCTATGACATATGAGAAATGATGCAGATGAGAAGAGATGGCGGATATGGAGTCGCAGGCAGTGGTGTTTGATTGATGTGGAGAATGACTCGAGGAGAAGATTGCAGGTTATGTTGCAATGAAGTGGAGATGCAGAAGCTGTTGTTTTGACAGAATTGCAGTCACATTTGGATGGTCTATTGGAGCTGTGTCTGCAGCTGAGCTTTGGGGATAGATTTGGTGGAGCAAGAAAATTGAGTTGAGATTGCAGTGGAGATTGAACCGGTTGCAAAGCAGTAGTCGCAGCAGCTGGAGTTGAAGTTGTAAGAGGCCGGCTAAGATGTTGAGCTATTAAGCTGGTTATGAAGAATAAAGGGTGTTAGATGAATGTTAGCTGAAATGGAGGATGCAGTGCCATCTTGGCTGGAATGAAGCTGTGACGCGCCATAATTGTGCAACAAAGATTTGGCCTATGCAAAATGGCTTTGGCCTAGGCAAAATCAGCCGAGTTAGCTTCTGACTTAGATCTGACTAGACTCAGCTGACATCATTCAGTGACTTGATGAGTTAACTCAGTTGACTTCTCGTTGACTCCAAGTTTGACCGGTGGCTATTGACTTTGCTGGTTACCTGTGACGTTTCCCGGTGAACTTCCCAGCTAACTTCCGACGATTTTTGGCGACCAGTTTTGACTCAAGATTCCAGGAAGTTCTTTTTCACACACGGGCTTGGTGGACCAATTGGAGATGGGTTTTGAGAAGACTTAACCTAAATTTGGAAAGAGTATCCTTTTGGGGATTGGAGAAGCATATAAATAAAAAAGTCTTTCTCTAAACTTAGATATCTCCATTAGGGAGGCTTCTACTTGTTTTTTAGGGTTTCACATGATAGTTCTTCTTTTCTTTCTATGATGATTTCCAAAAATACAAGTAATTGATTTTGTTATTGGTTAAAGATGTAGTTGGATTTTGAAAACAAGTTATGATTTTTATGAATTAGTTTTCTCTCAATATTATCGTTTGATTTCTACTACTTATTACAATTGCATGATTGACGTATTGCAACATGATTGAATGTTTGTTTAGTTAAGTATAGAATTGATTGAACTCACATCCATATCTATAACTATTTTAGGGTTCATCTTCGAGCGATAACCTTGAATACGAGTAGTATGATATGATTATGGTTTGTAGTGATACATCCTTGTAATCATATGTAGAAATTGACCTTTGTTCAAATTGTTTGCGCAGTGTATTTCAATTGCATTGATTAGCCTATTTCTGAAACTTAATGCTCCTAGGAATTGAACTTAATTAGCGCAAGGCGTTAGGCTATTCTTTAGGTAGAATTCACATACGCAGCTCTAATGTGTGTGTTGATGATAGGTGTAGAATACACCATATTTACTATCTAGAGTTTATGCTTTCTTTGCTATTTTTCGTGTGAATTATGTATCTTATGTTCGCTTTTGAGTTTTATAGGTGTTTTGGAGTCATTATGAGCAAAAGAAGGAGAAAACGTCCATTTGGAGCGAAAAGGGAAAATAAGGTCAAATCGCAGGCGAGTTATAGTTGGAGCCGTCTATTTTGTACACGAGGGAGATGAATAGTGAATCGTCAATTCCTCATAACTGACAGTTGGCTGGAAGTGTTAAAGGCAGCCCTTATCAGAATGTCGAGTGCTAGTAGCAATTCTCATCAGTACCTAAATATAAAATTGAGAGAAATGTCTTCTCAATAATTTGTGCGGATGTGCTTTCAAGATACTCTGAATTTAGAGAGAAAAGAGAAGAAGCTACATCTCAGTTGCTGAATCAATTCGAGAGATTTTGGGCAATTTCCAGTTGCAGAGAGGAGATCTGATGCTAATCATAGATGGGGTTGTAGCTGAAATTCGAATATGAAGTTCGATGGGTTTCTGTGGGTGAATTGATGATGGATGAATGGAAGAGTTGGTGAAGATTAATGGCAATTTAGCAATTTAGGGTTCGTAAAGGGAAGCAGAGATGGGGGTTTTGATAAAATCACTTCTAAGAGCAGGAAGATGAAAAAATCACAAATCTGGAAATGGAAACCAGGGTTTTGATTTGATATTCATGGGTTCTTATGGATTCCAGAGATGGAGAAGTGAGATTTGAGTTGGTGTTGGAGCTCATGGAGGAAATAGAGCTGTAAATGGGTTTGCCTATGAACTAGTTTTGAGTTGAGCAGGGTCTGATAATTCTGAGATGTACAGAAGCTGTTGGTGTTGCTTACAGTATGAATACAAGTCTGAGCCAGGGAATTGGTAGTGAAGCTGCTGAGGCTGGTAATGGAGATGAGGCGGACTTGCTGTTGTGAGAAACTGTAGGTGGTAATTGCAGTAGAAATGGTGTTGTTGGTTCCAGTAAGAGGTGCATTTGTTCAATGGTGGAATTATAATAATTTGGTCTTGTTCAAGTGGCAACCACTTTGGGTTGTTGTTGGATTCGATGTACAGATGAAGAACTGACCCAGAAGCAGTTAACAAGAAGAAGAAGATGACTGGGATTTGAGGATGTTTGCTGTGCAGCCAAGAAAGTGCCAGGGAATGTGAAGCTCAAGGAGATTGCAGGTGCAGTTTAAGAATTAAAATGTTGCTGGTGCTCTAATTGTTTTTGTCGAGGCAGTGGAGCAGCTGTGATGTTGTTGCAATGGACTAGGTAGTGTGTGCAAATGGCAGCTGGATGGTGGAGCTGTAAGGGAAGGAGAAGACTAGAGATGAAATTTGTGTTGGCTGTGACTGGAAAGCTCTGGTGGTTTGTGCAAAGACTCAGTTATGGTGGTGTAGTTGGAAGTTCAAGTTTTGTGAGCTGAGTCGCAATGCGAATTGGTGATGAGTGCAAGGGTGTTTATGCAGCCGAACAGGGTTGAATTGAAGTTGCAGCTGAGTGGTGGTGGTCTAATAATAGTGTTGTTGCTGCTGGAATGTTTCGAGCCGAGAAACAAGAAGGTGGGAGTTGTTTTCACAAGCTATAGCTGTTGTAGAATGGTAATGATGGATTTGGTGGCCTGAGGTGATATTGCAGGTGGTATTTGAGCTTTGAGAGAAGCTGTTGCAGTTGAGAAGGAAATGGTGGAGCTTAAGCTGTGAAATTGGTGAGTGCCTGAGATGGAATTGCAGATGACGAATGAAGGGGATGAACTCGTAATGGTTCATGACTGAGAAGGTGGAGTTACAAGGTCTGAATTGCAGGAGCACCAGCTGGTTATGTTGCAGTGACGGCATGAGTGAAAATGGTGATGGTGTTGCTGTCTTGGCTGGAGTTTGAGGATGAGAATGGAATGGATGAATTGAAGCAGTAGAATGTATGCTTAGGTTGCAGGAATGGTTGGCAGTGAATCCAGTGGTGCAATGTGCTAAAAGTGATGCCACAATTGTTGTGTCTGGAACTGGAATTTGAATCAGCTGGAAGAATGAATGAATTAAACTGTCGAATGAAGGCATGAATGAGCAAACTGGAACTGCAGGAATGAAGTGCAGTTATAAGTGATGCTGTGAAGCAATGTTGTTTTGAATAGAAATGGAAGGAATTATGGATCTATGAGGTGATGATGTGTTGCAGGCAGGGAGCAAGGAGATGCAGTGCTGTAGCTTTGAGCTGAAATGAGGAGAAGTGATGTGACCGTGTAGTTGAGAGACGAAGAAAGCTACTGGAAGAGATGTTGTTGAATTTAGGGAGAAGAGTAAATCTGCTGCTGTGTGCAGTAATGAGAATAAGTTGCAGCTGTTGCTGTTATTCGGAAGAAGAACTCGAAGATAATGAAATATGGGTTCGCAACTGTGGCAGTGAACGGAGATTGGAAGGATGCATAGATTAAGGAGTTCCAAGAGAGCCATCATGACTGGCAGTGAAGCAGTGAAGCACAATGATGGTGCAGCACAACTTAAGGCATGTGCAAGATGGCATTGGCCTAGCTGAGTTAGCCTCTGACTCAGGCATTAGTTATCATCTGACTAGCAGCCGACTCCTATGACTGAGTTGACCAGATGACTCGACTCTGACTCACCGATTCTCCTTGACTCGGTTGACATGACCGAGTCGACTCGTTTGACTGGTGGCCGGGTTGACTTTGCCGGTCACCTGATATGCTTTTCTGGCCAAATTACGGCCATATACCCAGCAATCCGGCGACCCAGAATTTCCAGAAGAGATGTTTTCACACATGGGCTTGGTGGACCACTTGGAGATGGGTTTTGAGAAGACCTAAATTTGGAAAGAGTATCCCTTTGGAATGGGAGAAGCATATGAATAGAAAAGTCTTTCTCTAAACCTAGATATCTCCATTAGGGAGGCTTCTACTTGTTTTCTAGGGTTTCACATGATAAATTCTTCTAAACTCTTTGTGATGATTTCCAAAAACCCAAGTAGTTGATTTATTTTTTTTTGGTTAAAGATGTAGTTGGATTTTGAAAACAAGTTATGGATTTTATGAATTAGTTTTCTCTCAATATTATCGTTCACTTTCAACGGGTTATAATAATTGCATGATTGATGTATTGCAATATGATTGAATGTTTGTTTAGTTAAGTCTAGAATTAATTGAACTCACATCCATATATATAGCTAATTTAGGGTTCATCATCGAGCGATAACCTTGAATACGAGTAGCATGATATGATTATGGTTTGTAGTGATACACTCTTGTAGTCATATGTAGAAGTTGACCTTTGTTCGAATTGTTTGCGCAATGTATTTGAATTGCATTGATTAGCCTATTTCCGAAACTTAATGCTCCTGGGAATTGAACTTAATTAGCGCAAGGCGTTAGGTTATTATTTAGGTAGAATTCACATGCGTAGCTCTAATGTATGTGTTGATGACTTAAGAAATTTATGGAGTATTCTTGCAATAAGATATTCTAGGGCTCTTGATGATAGCGAGATTAAATACGAATTCTAATCATACATTCAAAACTTGTTTGTGAATGAAAACGAAGTCCTTAACCAATGCTTTCACATCTTTGAATTTATTTGTTTACTTTTCTTCATTTGCTTTTATTTTATTTTAGTATATAAAAATCAGAAAAACCCCCGGTGTTATTTATAGGAAACCGAAACAATTTGACAACCTTAGTCCTCTTTGTGGGAACGATCCTTTCTTGCCCTTGCTTCATAATATATTTCGAGTAGTAAGAAAGTGTAATTTATTTTTGTGTCGGCTGACAACCGATCAAATTTTGGCGCCGTTGCCGGGGAGGCAGCGATTGTCACTTGTTTTTGGTTTCTTATTTTTGTTTTTTTAGTTTTGTTTTACTTTTTCTTATTCTTTGGTTCTTACCGAGTTTTGAGAATCTCGTTTCAGGTACCGATTTCTATGTACGGAGCATATTGGAGCAATCAATACGGCTTTCAACCTCAACAATATGAAAACTATCACCCTTACGGGGAGTACAATAAAAACCAATCCTTTGGTTATGGTCAATACTC
Organism: Papaver armeniacum; assembly: GCA_023531295.1. Taxonomy (NCBI): domain Eukaryota; kingdom Viridiplantae; phylum Streptophyta; class Magnoliopsida; order Ranunculales; family Papaveraceae; genus Papaver; species Papaver armeniacum. The sequence continues at coordinate 9,486 of JAJJWW010015957.1, read as the reverse complement.
CACGTACCCTTTTAGTTGTTCTCATACATTCCAACCTTCTTACGGTGGGTATGTAAGTGAGCAACCACAAAGAGGGGATGATACTTGTGCTACTATTAATCTTTCTTCTAGTTTGGTAGATGAAATTCAACAATTTATGGACATCATGGAGTCTGTTCGTAGACAACCAAGCGTGGTACCAATTTCATCGACCGAATGTGCTCATAGTATGTTTGGCCCAATTTCTGATCGTAGTTATGATCATTCACCCATTCAAAGGGAAGATAATTGGCCTAACAAAGATGAAGTAAGTAATTCTACTTTTGCCTTGTCGAATGAGCTGTACAAACAAATGGAACACTATATCCAGAATTTGGATGGATCACTCCAAGAGCTTCAAAGAGGTGTTTCCGACGTAAGAAAGGGCATTGATGAATACATAGAGGAAATGAATAATTATGTTAAAAAAGGCGAACATGTGGGGACTTTCGTTGATAATTGTGTAGTTAACTCAACTCTTGATCGTAATAATGATCATTCACCTATTAAAAAGGATGAGTTCGAGATTAGCAACACTAAATTCAGCGAGGACCAATCTTATGTTGACTATGATAGTGACGGTGATTATGATATATTGCCTGAACCAATTATGGTGACATCCCCGAGGAGTGTACAATGGAGTCTTTTTGCGACCAAGGGGAATTCGAAGAGGAATATGTCGACACTTGTGTAGATTACTCAAGCATTGATCTTAATAATGATCAAGAGCCTATTCAAAGGGTGGAGCTTGAGGATGATGCATTTTCGAGTGTTCTAAAAAAGTTCCTTATAGCGAGATTTGGATCCGCAAAAGAGTATGTGCCTTACAACAAAGAGGAGTGTGTTGAGAATGAGACCGGTTTGACCAATATTGTGGAAGACCTAATTGAGCTTGCATATGATTGTAATGATGATGTTTATGTCGAGACTTTGGTTAAGGCAGAAACGGACGAAGAATGGTTGCAAGGTTTGATAGAGGACCATGATATACAAGAGGTGAATAATTCACTTGAGTTTTTCAAGGATGAAGAGGATTCCGTGATACGAGAGATTGTGCAAGGTTTGTCTAACCCTTTGCCTATTGTTTCTTCTTCTTTACCTCTTCTTGGTTTGAATATATGTGCTTCGAGAGTATTGTTGAATGACTTTGTTTCTCGATTTCCGCCATTAGAGATACTTGATTCTCATACTATGCAGGTTTTGGAACAAGAAACCGTGGAAGTACTCGACTTCTATATTCTTTATACACTTCCAAGTGTGGACAAGAATAAGTGTGGGGGAAACTTTTATCGGTTAATAGCTTCATTTGCTTTTATATTACTAATATTTGTGTGAATCTAGTGTTTGCAAAACAGGTTCTATGGAAGGATCCCCAACTTTTCGATTGTTGGTATATGGGGAATGAATCTTGCAAGGATATAGTCGGGCTGACGACTTTAAACCAAGCGCTAAATGGGAGGCAACCCATATGTTTTGTATCTCTTATCTTTTAATTTTTCTTTTCTTGTTTTTATGATTTCTTGTCGCATATCGTTATAAGATTTTCCACCTTGACTTTCTTTGGACGATTCAATTTACATTGAGGACAATGTAAAGTTTAAGTGTGGGGGAGTGGTTAAGTATTTGCGTTGTAAAATTTTCAAATTTTTCAACTTTTGTGTAAGATAGTGAATAAAAAACTCCAACTTGTAGTTAGTTTAAAGTCACATAGTATACATGTCGCTAAGAATACATCGAGAATCTCATAAGAGTGACTGAACTTAGAGATGACAGAGAACATGATCGGGTTTCTTAATTGTATGAGAGTTAAAGTTGGATTTAACCATGCCAAAGGGCAAATAAGGTGCGGATCGAATTCGGTATTAGAGTAGTGGTCCCCTATAGTGGAGACTACCCATGTTACATCATGAGAGGCACCGACCTTCAATTCTTTGTACCTGTCTAAATTTGTGCTTTTAGAGTGTGTGTCACTATACGTTAATTCCGGGCAGAATGGTGAGCTTCCCAACCTCCCACCAATAGAAGCACTATTTTGATCACTTGAGTGCTATTTTTGTCAATCATGATGGTGACATCGAATTGCTAACTTACATACCACTTGTAATCTTGTTCGCAGTTAGCACCATCCACTTTATCTCTCTCTACACCAACAGGTCCATAGAAACACCATCATCATCAACAAGAGGAGAATCACAAATTCGAAGGAAAGTTGAAGACGTTCAAGGTTTACAAGCAACAATACAAAAATGAGCAGATTTCAGATTAAAGTAAAGCAAAAAGACAAGGAGCAGAATTTTTACAAGTTGAGGACTATTGTACAAGAGCGAAGATTATCAAGATGAGAGTTCGAGAAGTTTATGATATCAAGACATACAAGTTGTGAAGAATCAAGCGGTAAAGTACTTACACCATGGCCATTGTACTTACATTTTTCTTTTTTATTTTTTATTTTCTCTTCTCTCAAAAAAAAAAAATGAAAAAGAAAAGAACAAAAAAAAAGTAAAAAAAAAAGAGAGACAAGAGAAAATTTTGTTAGGTTCATTATTAGTTTTATTATTTTGTTTTCATTTTGCATTTGTTTTATTTTTCTTCTCTAAAAAAAAAAGAAAGAAAAAAAAGAAAGAAAGAAAAAAAAAACAGACAAGAAAAATTCATTGTATCATATTTTGGGTTTGTATAGTTCGTTTTTAGTTTTGTTCTTTCAATAAAGTCAATGGAAGAAGGAATATCTACAATGAAGTTTCAAGCAACAAGGAATTAGAGGAAAGAATCATATTGTCAAGATTCTACGAAGTTCACGATTTTATCATCAAGAGTTGAAGACCGAAGATGAAGATGAAGAAAAAGATTGAAGACCGAAGACGTTTCTATGGATGCTGTGAGAGTGGTGCTAGCTGCACGCCGAACGGATAACGAGGTAAGTAAGCATATTCCCACCTTCGTTAAGTGGTTGATTTCCTTTCTTAGAGATCTTCAGAAAAATGGGTTTTCAAAAATAATAAAAGATGTGGGTTTTCAAAACAATTCGGGTTTTTTTTGCCTTCCTACCATTCAACGTGTCGCAGGATTCTCTCTTCATTCCTACCTGGACACATGTGTGTGATCGCTGTCGTAAGCGTCAAAAATAATTTCACTTTCTTACTCACTAAATATGAATGAAGTACAAGGTAAGGAAGAGTTCGTTTCCACAGAGAGGCAATTGTTGTTATGCGATTTCAGTTTCTAAAGTAACCAAGGGGGGGATTTTTGTTTTATCTAAGCAATAAAAGTAATTGAAAGCAAAGTAAATAATTTGAATAATCAATAAGGAGAAGATATTGGTCATGGGATAGTATCATTCACAAACATGATTTTTCATCAATGATTAGAATTGATATTTTAATCTCTCGTTTACTAAAAGTCCTAGGATACCTTGATCGCAAGTATATCCCGCTAATTCCCTGATTTCATCACAACCACATTAAAAGATGCATATGTGAATTCTTCCTAGAAAGTAACCTAAAGTGTAAAAGCACAATTAGATTTAACTCCCTAAAAGCAATAAGTTCTATGGAATAAGACTAATCAAGGCAATCAAACGTGTAAAAGCACCAATTCAATTTAACCAAGGTTATGATTCATATGCAATTATAAAGATGTATCACTACAAGTAATAACCACACTATGCTACTTAGAATCAGGGATAAACAACTATTTCGTATTGAAAACCCTAATCTAGCAATAGAGATGAATGTAAATCGGATTGATTCCGGACTCAACCAAACAAATATTCAAATCATATAACACTATTAATAATGAATCATTCACAATAAAATATCGAGACAAAACTAATTCATTGAATCATATAACATATTGAGAAATCAACTTTATCCCATAACCAATAATAATTGTTTAGCTACTCATAGCTATGGAGTTCATCATAAAAATATTAATTGAAAAGAAGAAGATGAACAAAAGCAAACCCTAGAAGCGTAAACAAAAACGGCTCTCCAAAGTTCCAAGAAAAATATGTATCCCAAAGTTGTAGAAACTTTTTCCTTTTGTAGCTTTTCTCCAACTTCTAAAATTAGGTCTTCATAGTCCAAAGCCCATGTGGTCCACCAAGCTCATGCATGTGCAAATACCCATGTGAAAATATGACCCAAAAGAGGTCGCCGGAAATCTGATATTATGGCCGGAAATTGGACGGAAAAATCACCGGAAAATAGCTCAGGTGACCGGAAAAATCCGCCCGGTCACCGGTCAACGATTCAAATCGGGTCAACTCAGTCAAGTCACCGAGTCAAACCGGGTCAAAGCTCAGCCGAGTCAGGTAGCTACTCGGGAGTCGGTCGACTTCGATCCCGATTCACTCCCTATGCCATTTGCACCGGCCAGTTTGTGATGCACAATCCTTGTGCTGTAGCACTACACATCCATCCATAATGGCTGGTTCCTGCACCAACAACTCCATACACAACATCATTTCCTTGTTCCAATTGTAGAGCCTACTGCAGCTGCAACTTCACATACAAACTGCACCTTAGCTACCATTGCACAAGACAGCAGATCCAGTGCCATTTGAGCCACAACAAGCACCAGCCCACAGTTCCATTTCCTGCAGTTGCAAAACAGCAACAACTCCATCATCACAACTCTAACTTGACTGCAACAGCATTAATTCTCGGCTATTTCAGTTAATTCAATCAAAACCTAACACTCATCCACATTGCTCACTCATCAGTTCCTCAACAAACCCATTTCAACACTGAGTATCTCAACATTCATCTCCAGCCATTAGCATTCCTCAAACCTACTGCCAACAGCTTGATCTCTCCATGTTCAACAGAAACACTCCATCCAGCTCATGGCTTCAAAATCTCCAGCCAGCAGCATAGCCTTCTTGTTCTAGCTCCAAACACAGCTCACAACAAGCACCAGTTCATTGCAGTGCCAACCAAGACCAACAGCCAAATTCACCAACTGAGTTTGAGCTTTGAGCACAAACCACTATGAACCCATCTTCTACAGCACTGATTTCTTTGAATCTGCATCATCCTCATATGCTCAAGCTTTAAGCAGCAGCACCAGTACCAGCCTCAATTCACTAACAACACCACCTGAACCTTCAAGCCATCTCAATCACTGCCATCAGATCATCTCCTGCAGTTCACAACTATTGCAATGACCAACAGCTGTACCGGCAGATTCACTTCAATCTCATCCTTGGCTTCACTACAAACACACAACACCATGACCTGCACTAGCAATGTCCTGCAATTCCATCATACATTCTCCCATCACCATCCAGCTCCCACAGTACCCATTAACTCTATGGCATCATAACCTCAGTCGCCATTCTGCAATTGCCTCAAACATCAACAACTCTCAAGTTAGGTCAATAACAGCAGCTCAATTCATCTCCAGACCATTTCACCCACTTGAGCTGTAACTGCAAGTCACAAACAAGACCACCTGCAACAACATTATTGCCTCAGCATCTCATACCCATCAACAGCTCCACTGTAGACTAACACCACCAGATACCCATCTGGTTTGAGCTATAATCCAGCTGCTCAAACCCATCCTTGCTTTCACAACCAACTCTCACATTCTTGCAGCTCAACTCCAGTTGGTCCTGTAATGCCAATGCTTCACCTGCAAGCTCCTGCTCCATTCTCCATCTTCCTGCCACCACCATCTTTTCCATTTCTTCACTAGAACTGCAATATATCATTGCTTCAGTCCATGGCCTAATCACCAACACAAACAACATCCAGAGCCAAATCTCACTCTCAATGCTACAACATCACATTCTGGATTTTCACCTGTCCTAAGCATACATCTATTGCAAAAACTCATCACCAGGACCTATCTGAGCAGCCACAGATCCTCAATTCTCTCTACAAACCTTCCCATTTGAACACAAGAACAAACCCCAATTCAAGAACCCTAACTTTCATTTCATCTGAACTTCTGATTCTTCTTCTATCTTGTTGTTCAAACACAGAGTCACTACAAACCCATTATCTCAAGCCTTCTGGTCGGTTGTCAATCCGTCAAATATAATTTCACTTTCTCAATCAACTAGATATAAATATAGTATGCGATAAGAAAGAGTTCGTATCCACAGAGAGGCTTTCATTGTTATAAAATTTCAGTTTCTAAAGTAACCCAAGGTATGTTTGTTGTATTTAAGCAAATAAAAGTAATTAAAAGCAAAGTAAGTAATTCGAGAAATCAATAAGGAGGAGATATTGGTCACGGGATAGTATCATTCACAAACATGTATTTTCATCAATGATTAGAATTGGTATTTTAATCTCGTATTTATTAAAAGTCCTAGGATACCTTGATCGCAAGTATAACCCGTTAATTCCTCTGTTTTCATCACAACCACATTAAAAGATGCATATGTGAATTCTTCGTAGAAAGCAACCTAAAGTGTAAAAGCACAATTAAGTTTAACTCCCTAAAAGCATTAAGTTTTATGGAATAAGACTCATCAATGCAAACGAATGTGTAAAAGCACTAAACGTTTTAACAAAAGTTATGATTCACTTGTGACTAGTAGGATATATCACTACAAGCACTACCCACAATTATGCTACTTAGAATCGGGGATAAACAACTTTTTCGTATTGAAAACCCTAATATAGCTCTAGAGATGAACACAAATCGGATTGATTCTGGACTCAACCTAACAAGTTTTCAAATCTTATAACACTATTAATTGTGAATCACAAACAATAATTACTGAGACAAAACTAATTCATTGAATCAAAAGCATGTTGAGAAATCAACTTTTATCCCATAACCAATAAGATGTTTAGCTACTCATAGCTATGGAGTTCATCATAATCAATATTCAATAGTAAAATAAGGAAGAAGAAGAACAAAAGCAAACCCTAGAAGCGTAAACAAAAACGGCTCTCCAAAATTCCAAGAAAAAGATATTTCATAAGTTGTAGAAGACCTTCCCTTTATAGCTTTTCTCCAACTTCTAAAATTAGGTCTAGCCTTCAAAGTCCATTAGATGAGAGTCCACCAAGCCCATAAGAAGGAGAAACCCATGTAGAAAATATGACTTAAAAACGTCACCGGAAAACTGGTATTGTGGCCGGAAAATGGCCGGAAAAGTCGCCGGAAAACATCCCAGGTGACCGGCAAAGTTCGCCCGGTCACCGGTCAACGGGTCGGATCGGTCAACTAGTCAGCTCGGCGGGTTAACCCGGTCAAGCACCGAGTCAGGGAGAGAATCAGATCATTGAGTCAGGATGAGTCAGCTGGGTGACAAGGCTGAGTTGGGTTCTTGGCCAAGGCCCTTTTGCGTACAGCACAATCATTGTGCATCAGCTAATCCATCCAGCCATGATGGCGCTCAAAACTGATCACCAAATGGCTTGCCAGGCCATTTCTCGCACTTCCAAACAGCAACACCTTCCCCCGTATTTTCCTAGCATGCCTCTCTATCACCAACACACGACCACCACAGTTGCGGCTGCGACATCTCCACCAGCTCGGCATAGCTCCTCTGTCAATGCTTCACCTACAGATCCTGTAGCTTCATGGCTGTAATGCCATGACAGCAACCACAAGCCAACTCCACCTGCAATTCTGCCATCTACTGCCATTGCACAACCACCTGAGCCACCAACAACATTGTACTACTACTACCATTCAACCAAGCCACAGCTACTGCACCTGCACTTCTAGTTCACAGCACTAGGCTTAACCCCTGCAGATTCACCTCAGTTCAACGCCAACATCAGGTCATCACCAAAACCCGTTTCAGCTCATATAAGCACCGCAACTCCACCTTCCCATGGTAACAGCAACAGCACCAAATGCTTCAACTCATTCTGCCCTGTAACTCATACATACTGCGACTCAGTCCCAACTCCAATAGCTGCTCCATTTACAGCTCCATCTCCTTCATGAGCTCAACAAATTTCAATTACCACAGCAGACCCACACTTCCACCACTTGCAAGCACCAACATCGGCTCCACCTCGCAACATCTCAAACCAATCAACTCAGGTCTTTGCTCCAAAAAATTGCAGACTCCTCACCATTGCATCTCTCCCTGTAACTTCAATGCCAACAACAATACCTCTTTGCCTTCAAAACCAGCCCCTCTCTGCAACTTCTCGTATTTCCAGTAATTGACCTTAACCAACAATCTCACAATTCATATCTTCACTGACAATTGAGAGCAACCCATGTTCAACACAAAGCTGCACCCATTTCCATCTTCTCATAATGGCTCAGAGAACACAACAACCCTTAATTCTTCATCATTGTTCCTCCCAATCGAACCAACAACAAAAACCCATTTACCAGACCATCACAGACTGCAACTTTCCTTCAATTTCAGAGGCAAATCGAAACCCTACCACTCACGGCAGAAACCCATGAAAATCCTCTCAATCTCTCTAACAACTCGTACCCTATGTGAGATCTACAACAACCTTACTTCAGTGGATTTCATCTTCATTCTCGTTGATTTTCCCGCCAATTCCATATTCAGATCGAAATCTATCTCCCAACAACAAAACTCATTTATACATCTCGCATTCAACAAATTGCCATCCTTTGAAATCAACCACAGAACTTCAATTCACCCCGCTAATCCCTTCTTGATCTCCTTTCACAATTCTGCTCGATTTCTCATCATTTATTCTCAATTTCGTCTCAACCTCTCTGGACAGAACAACGACAGCAGTAATTCTTCTCTCTCGGTTTCAGTGGGTGTGGAAATAAAGAGATAATCAATTCTCGATTTAGGGCGTAGGAATAAAGGTGGATACATCCACCCAAGTCCAGCAGATAAGGGGTAACCAGCTCATTTGTGTGGCTTGTCGGTTTCAGATAACCGACAGCCTAATTCTCTGTTCAACTGTCAGTTTTAGGAGACTGACAGCTTAAATTCCGGCTTAACTCCTCTTGTGCAACCTAGCATGCTCCAAATATCGTCATGAGTTGACCTTTTTGCCTTTTTCCGCTCCAAATGGCTATTTTCTCCTTCTTTTGCTTCATATGACTCCAAAACACCTATGAAACTCAAAAGCGAATGTAAGATACATAATTCACATGAAAACTCGCAAAGAAAGCATAAATACTAGATATAAAATTAGGTGTTTTACGACACCTATCACCTTCATCAGACTCTCAACTACTCTTTCAATCTCAAATCTGAGATTACCCATTATACTCATAAAACCCTAATTTCTCGATCTTAGACACCACCATCTCTTCTACTCATTCACCAGATAAAACCTGAGTTAATCGACTGGTTTCTTCATCGTTTCATCTCACTGATTCTCTCAATTTCAGCAGCAGTGGCTCACCAACATCATCTTCTTCTCGATCTCAAAACCCCTTTTCTTCACGGCAACACCCACGACTAATTCCACCAGAGTTTCATCATAATATCTACACAATCACCACCACCAACTCTTGTTTCTTCTGTATCTCCGCCTCCATCTC